>OZ026830.1:9822495-9845613 GCA_964023185.1 Macaria liturata | reverse complement strand
CTCACATGCGGCCCTGGTACGCACACACCGCATTATTTAATATTTGGCACTATTGCGCATTACATTCCGGCTGCTAATTATTAATTTTAGTAATGCCCGCTATTACTAATTAATCGTTAACCGGTAGTGTCGGTAGATAATCGTCGGAGAGTTGTTTGCGGCGAGCGGCATACTGGCGACACGTGGCGCCACCTGTTGCGCGCCTCCGACACGCCTGTGTCGCTCGCTCGCATACAGCTGAAGAACTTCTAACTCACACTGATGTTGTGATTTTACAGAAACCATTCCCGATGACAAGGATATGCAGGAACGTATCAATGGACACGTTTTAGGAATAAGTGTAAGTGTCTCTTTTCATTGCAATTTTTAAATTGTACATAGGAATTCAATAAATCAAGTTGGTTCTACATTCATACTCGATAACAAGCATGTGCAAGTAGTGATGTGGTCACGTTGCAGCCGGCCGGGTCGCCGCCGCGCTCGCCGCCGCACATCAGCCTCAGCAGCAAGCTGCGTGCGCTGCCCATACAGATCACGCCCACCACCTCGCAGGTATGTCGCCCTGGTACACTGATACAGTTACGCGCGACCTAATCCGCGATTAGGATTTAGGCGAGTCTACGCTCGTTGACTGGTGGCGCCATCTAGTCGCCGCCCCGGCAGACACAGCGAGACTGCGGCGCTAGTGTGCTGCATTGTTTACGATACTTTTACTCTCGTTGCACGCACACTGCGTGGGACGATGTATGTACACTGTGTAGGCTTATAGCCACGTTGCGGAGTTGTTACGAATTATAGTGAGCATTGTACTATGTACAGACAACATTATTTAGGACGAGAATACTTAGTCACGAGCTGTAAAGGCATACATAGGCGATTGAGAAATTTATACAGAATCTGTTGCTTTGTCAGCGCTATAAAATATTTTTATTGGTACTCCATGCATTACTTTTAAGACATGTAATTAACACTTTATAGTCCTTATTTTTTTGAGATACAAAACAAACGCACATACGATTACATGCGCTAACGTTATAAGACAAACTTGTATGCCAATTTGCACAACGATTATTTAGCGACAACAATCAATTAAGAACTGGCTACATGTACTTGTGCAAAAAAAAAAAGTAGGCCTACATAGATTAATAAAATTGATCATAGACATTTTATTGAATTTCGACACTATCATATTACGCCTCTATTAGTTAGTAGCGTGTAACCACAGTGTCGCGTGTTGCAGACGGTGGTGCGCACGTCGTACGGCGCGCGACACAACACACTGACGCTGAGTGCGCTCGCCTGTGCGGACTCCACGCACCCGGTCAGTACCTACTCGTATTTACTCATTACTGAGGGTCATCACTCCCCCGCAGAATGAAATCGCTAGTTCTCTTGGGCTGATACATCGTGGCGGATGACCAGATCTTTTCACGGATAACACATGTCCTTAGATTTCATGGACCTCAAACCTCGTGATGCTTTCCTTCACCGCTAAGCGAAAACAAACCCACACATTACTATGCATCGTTCGCATAGTTTTTTCATTAAAAAATATCCTTTGCCAGTCCTGGGACCCAATATTATTAATTTTTGGAAAAGTCCCGATAATAGCTTGCTTGGTTGCTAGGGCCGCAATAAGTGTGTTCGTATAATGATGGTATGTGTGTGCGTGCATTGCAGAGCGGCGCGGCGGAGGGCGCGCTGAGCACGCTGCTGCACCCCGCGCAGATACACCTGCCCATCTCACAGGTACATGCGTGCTATATTTACATTTCTACTACATTATACAGATTGCCAGTTTAATGCAAATAGGAAATCAAAATAAATCCATAGATATGAAAAATTTTTTATTGTTTCACAAATTCGTCGGTCGAATGTTTGTCCTCTGAAAACTCTGAAACGCCAATGAGTAGAACCCCTTGGAACTTCTGTGTTTGGTGTACGACTGTCATTATTTTCATTTCGGAGTTTTTGTGAAACGCTTTGTTGGTAATATTTTTTCTCCAAGAACGCCCTTTATTATGTTGTCCGAAGTAATCCAAGATACTTACTCATACACTTCAGTATACATCAAATTTTTTTTTTTTTAGTTTATTAAACGTTCTAAAGACACAAACATGAATTCACACTCCCACAATCTCTCTTCTGTATGAAGGTGTACCTATAAAGTGGGCTGTACTCAAAAGTGAACATATTCCACGTAATAAATAGTTACTTGACTGCATTGTCGTTCAAACAGTTGTTGTATGAAAATAGGCGATAAGATGGTGAAATAAATGATGTATCTTAAATGGGTGTATGTTGTACTAGCCTCCCCCTGCTAGAGTGTGAGTGACATGTCGCGTGTTGCAGGTGGTGTCGGGCGGCGGGCTGGTGGTGTCCCCGGCCGCGCTGCAGCTGCTGTCCGCGGGCGGCGTGCGCGTGCTGCCGCACAACGGTACGCACACTATGTACCTCCCACCAACCCTCGCACGAAGCAATGTGTTGTAAACCTGATTCTCCGCTCGCAATGTTTCGACTCTAAAAAAATTCATGACTAAATAGTAGGCTATGCCAGCCGCTCTCGTGACCTTGTAGAGACTGTTATAGTGAACATGGTTAAACATTTCTGTAACTAAACTATTTATGCACATAATCGTGATTATTATTGTTTTTACATCTCTAAAGAATGAGTAGTGAAATTATTGTCTTTTACCAGCGTCAAATTCTTTCAAGAAAACAGGATCTTTTATAATTGGACCACCAAAATACTGGCTAACGCCTAGTTTGGGGTCTACTGTTAATACTATAATCCTATTTTATTGTAAATTAACTAAAATATAAAAATTAAAATGTGTAGGTTAAGTTTTCAAATGGCATATAAACATATTCTTACTCTTAACTTTTTTACATTTCGTTGCTCAGTTGTGACGTCAAAGCGGAATAAACCAAAACATTTAGGCTTTTTATGTAATGGTCAGAATTACACTACATAATAATATCACACAAGCTAAGTCAAATAGTGTAAATGGAGCGATGTACTATAACGCCGCTTAAACTGACCAGAAAAGCTTAGAATATTACAGAAGCATACGATTGTCTAAAGCTTACTAAGCTTGGAAATAATTGTGCATATAATTCTTATCAAATTTTAAATGATCTCACATTTACGCATTCACATGAACTCGGCTCGCGCCAAACAATTCAGATTAGAAAGAAAACCTGTCGTAATCTTTTATTCAATAATATTTTAACTCGAGGAACGTATTTTTTTTCAAGTGTAATTTTCGCGTATCTACAATACTGTATGTGAATTCGTACGTAATATAACTAAACACTAACGTAGTTGCATGCTGTGTTCCAGGAGTGAGCACAGACAGCAGGATACCTCGCTCTGAGAACGGCATCATCCAGCCGACACCAGTCGTCACTACAGGTACTACACTACCTACATACTACTACTCTGTACATGTCATTAAATTAACGATTACTTACTGAATCCTTACTGATCCTCGTGTAAATATCTCCCGTGCAATCATTGTGAAAATAATTTGTACTTCTTTAGTTATTTGTTCCGATATTACTACGAAAATGAAAGTAATAAAGAAATTAAAATAGGTAATTATATTCAATGTAATAGAAAGTGTAGAAATTAGCTCCATTTCCATACATTTTAGTAGCAGTGTACTTAGTTCCAACTAACAAGAGTTATATTTATTTTGCAGAGGGCGTGGTGCCGGTGGCGGGGCGCGGGCTGGCTCCGCTCGTGGTCTCGCAGCCGCACCTGCTGCACACCCACACGCTCACGCACAAGGTGCGCACAACTACTGTGTTTATATGCCTGTTTGTTTGTGCACAGATTTGTAGATAACAGTGAGGTTACTATGATTCTTCTTGTACAGATTACTAGAAACTAACAGTTGGATTATTAAAATGCTTTGTGATTTTTTTATTAACTTAGGGAACAGTGTAAATTTTACCGAAATCAGTGCAGTAGTTTTTGAGATGTGGCAATCAACGTATTTTTGTAAAACACATGCATGTACAAGCAAGCCGGGAGCATAGTAAAGTAGCAACGGACGACCAGCAAGGCGGGCTTGTGACACGATACCTATTTGTTTTTTTTTTGTCCATCGTAATGTAGGTAAGTGTCGTGTGTCTCGTATCCTAATATTTTATTGCTATCCGTGTAGTATAACGTGTGTTCTGTGCGCAGATGGTGGAGCGCGGCGTGGTGAAGGGCGGCGTGGCGGCGCTGGGCGTGGGCGCGCAGTACCTCTCCACCGCGCTGGTGAAGCCCGTGGTGGTGGTCTCCTCCGCCCACACCACCTGAGGCCGCCTGACATGCCGCCTGCAGCGCAACAACGGGACTAAACTTACCAAGTTACTGTGCGACTGAAAATAACAGTTTCACCGTGGAATAGTGTTGCAAAGGTTCACTATGGGACTTCAATTACAAGGGTCATAACGGGACTATAAAGTTGAAAGGTTCGCCTTAGCCCCTCAAGAGTAAAGTTCTCTATAGAATTGAAGTTACGAAGTTCACCGTGTAATAGTGTTGCGAGGTTCACTGACGGACTAAACTTCCAAGTATCACAATGGGATTAAATAAGATTCGCTATTGGACTACACCTTAGACTACAGTGGTGCTTAACATCAGGCAGGCTGTTGTCAAACGTAAGCCTATTCCGTGTTAAAAAAGTAACTATACTTACAAAGGATTATAACGTCGCTGTAAAACAGTGCTCGAAGGTCTGAAACTTTCCATTTTACAATATTTTCAAGTGACGATTTGCTACAAAGTTCACCGCAAGACCTTCCATGTTACGATCAATGATAATTATGAAGTACATTATCGAAGTTGAAAGCTATACTAGTCCCAATGTGTTCAACATTGGACTGCTCGTAATACGTTGAGTAGATTGACTTTTATATGAAATGGACTTTTCAATATGGTGATGCCTAGGCATTCTACCAATACACTCTTTTTTATGGAAATCTTGACTTAAGATGTTTTAAACTTAATCATGTTCCGATATTAATTAATGCCGTATAAATACAAAATGTGCGTGAAATGTTATATCTGTGAGTGAAATAAATCAATAAGATCACCGCTAACTATCAATGGATTGACTTTTGTAAACTGTCGAACAGATTTTACTATGTAACATAGTAACAGTAACAGTTTTGAATTTAGACAAAAAATCCAAAAGGACTATATAACAATGGTTAAAAGTTACCTAGTTACCTATATCGGAGACGCGAATACATTGATAAAGTAACCGTAATGTATCACATAATGTAATGTCTATGGCATAAACTATCCTACATTAATAAGGCTTCAAAAGCGCGAGTGAAATGTCTGTATGAATCCAGCTAGATAATGGCTCGAGCTGTTCCAGTAAGTGGATCCAGTCGCTGGTGCAAGTGACTGGCGCCAGTCGGTCGTTCCTATGCGTGCGTGTGTGTGCGTGAGGACTCTCACTGCCAAACTTGAGCAATAAATAAATAATTACCATTCCGGATGTGACGTCACTTCCGCTAGATATCGCAGCTGCTTGTGTACCAGGTTACCGACTAAAATAGGCTTTTATGAACACTTTGATGCATTAAAATGAGTTTAATTATGTCCTGCGAAGGACATTAGTTTTTGCAAGTGAACGGATGATTTTTTATTATAATTTTGAGTGTCAAATTTGTGTTAGATTAAAGGATATAATAAGATATCATGTTTGATGTCTCAAAGTGAAACCTAAAAGAACTTATCGTTATCAGTAACCGTGTGTTATCAACGTCGCTCACTAAATATAAATTTGTATTTAAATAGTGTCGGCGAGTCAAACTGTATTTAAGGAAGTATCTATTAAAAGAAATTGACTGAAGCCTTCCCGCACATGAGATAATTCATAATCAATATCATAATACTTTCTACATTTACAAATCCAAATTAAATAACTCTCAGTAAAAAGTATCGTTTAAAAAACCTTACTGTGTCTATAATAAGTTGTATCTTATGTGTGTGGAGGTGCAAAGTGACAAGAATGTGGCAAAGTACGCTGAATTGAAGCTGAACTAGGAGTGTGGCTCAGTGGGAGAACGTCCACCTTCAAATACGATCGTACTAACACGTCCAGGTCTTTATCAGTGAAAGAAAATATCGTAATGTAACCGACATGCTTGGTCACAAAATGTGAAACATGTCATCCGTAGAAAGACCTGGACACTTAAAATGCGCTTCATAGAATATATTGATCCTTTGTTAGCATGTTGGCACGAAAACTAATAAATTTATAACATGTATATATGGAAGCAACAAGTACCTACATGTATTAAAACATATTGAGTAAAGTGACACGCTGTATAGAGGAAGATTGCAGCAAAACGAAAACAATGTTACGTTAAAATCCTAGTAATGTATTAATTTTAATACCACTTTTTTGTTGTGTGTCAACATAAAAACAGGAACTACATTCTTGATGAAGCGCCCTCTACCCTGTATAGTCTCACTTCTGGTTCGGTATTCCACATTGTGATTGTGAAACAATAACTGTACGTAAATTATTTGTGTGTTATTTATTATTTATTACGAGTCGGTCGGTCAAGCCTGTTTAACATAAACATACAATGTTGTTTTGCCAGCAGTCTAGAGTAGCACTCTACTGTGCTGAAATTGTACAAGTTTTCAAGACTTCTTTTAAGAAATTGATTCTATTTTCTAGATTCTATTTTCTAGGGCTATTGAGACATAAGTTATTTAAGAAAATATTCTCAAAAATTTAGTTTTAATAAACCACGAAGTGCAGAGATGTCTGCTGATCAAAGCGTTTTCATGATGTCGTTATATAGTAATACATTGCTATCGTGTCGGCGTCACACACCGCTTCTCAATGGCCCTCTATGATATTGCAACTAATTGTAGAAAAGAAACCAGTTTTAGATGTTGTAATATTTCCGTTCGCTACGCTAAGGATTGTATCATAGTTAGCTAATAAAAACATTGTGGCTTATTTCATGTCCAGAAACGCAATATTATTGTAACATTCTTTGTGATATTCGGCGTCGACTAATTGTAGTCTTTATACATATATAGTCTGTATATATGGCCTTTTCATACCCTTACTGATGCTGATGTGTTCTGTCTCTTTTTTTCTGGGCGTTTGGTGACGACAGAGTGAAGGACAGATATATTTCAGTTGCTCCGGTCTAGTGTCTTGTATGAGAACTTATTGTATATATATATATATCACATACGTTGATTACATCTGGACCGCTCTGCTATATCTGTAATTATTCTGTTCAAATTACAGCCGTTCTATATGGATATGAATCTACTTACTTGTATGAAGTCAATGGCATATCGGTTAGTTCATACTGCAATCAGTACATTCGATATAATCATATTTTTGCAGATAGATTTCGTGACAAACATGTATACTATGTATAGCTTGTACAGCTTGTCTGTCGGATAATGATGTAACAAAATAATAGAGCTTTACTCAAAATGTTTGTGCAAATTCCAAGTCAATTGTGGTACTTACTTATACATATTTTTGTGCTATCTATACCTACATAACATATATACGTGTACAATTTTAACACATAGGCTTAGCTGAATCCTATCGCCTTTATGGGAAATGTAATTACTGAACACTTGTGGAAATTGTTAAAGAAAGACTATTTTTGTAAACATTTTAGTTGTGAAGATAGTGTCGTCGCCAAGATATGAGTGTGTAATATAGACAGCTTAGCTGTATCCCTCGGAAGGAAGTCATTACTAAGGAATCAAGTCTAGTTCGTCTTTGTACAGTAGGCATTATAGATTAACGAAGCTGTTGTCCTGTAGCACGTATATAGTAACCCTGTATATATTCTACTGGACGACAGTTCGTAAGTAGCTTCAGTAATTTTATATAACTAACAGATAAGTAAGGAATTTCTTGTAACACTTTGTACTGAAGCTGCTTTTATGAAATTGTCAAGAACTGATGTAGAAACTCGTGAAGTCTCTTCGATATAGTTGGTAGTAGCGAGTAATGTGCAACATTGATGGTCAAATGGACTTCATGTGATAGGACATGGTCACTAATGTATCACACATGTACCTGATTACTGTGTGATGTAGTCAACTCCCTAGGTGGCTGTATGTGACTCGAGCCTCCCACAATGTGACCCCGGGCCTCCCACTTTGTGTCCCCGGCCCTCCCACTATGTGACCCCAGGCCTCCCACAATGTGACCCCAGGCTCTCACTCGACCCTATAAGTAACACTATCGCCGATAGTGCTTTGTATATGTATGTATCTGTATATAGTAATGTTACCAAGTATGACTCGGCCGCTCCAGACAGCGATAAACCCATTACTTCTATTTTTAATGTACATCCGAATGTATGGTGAAAGTAGGAGTAGTATTTATAAACAGTTCGTGGTAAGTAAGCGTCACTTAGAGGATAATGATGATAATAAAAATTGTGTAAAAATAATATAAAAGATGAGAGAAAATTATTTTAAAAATGGTAATATTATGAAGCTGAAATGCTCATGTAAATAATATTATAGTATCTAGTGTATAAAAGCTAATTACGTGACAAATACAAAAGAAATTATGTACGTGTGTGGTTTTCTTTCAGTATCGAATGTCACCTCCCCTCGTCGGAACGCATGCGCTCCGGGACTGTGGCGCCTTTATATCGTATAGTAGTACATGTCAATACAATCTTATGAAATAATTATGTCTGTTTACGTTATTTATATCATAAATGTTAAGTACATACGTAAACGTATTTTCTCAACTAAATTAAACTTATTTGATTGAAACATTTAACGGATAAAAATGCAATAAAATTAGGGTTTAGGTATGTACCTACATGATAATTACTATTGTAGGCAAGTTTGTTTAGTTTGTCAAGAATACGGGGCCCTCATTTCTATTAAGAATACATTTACTGACCATAAATTCGTCTAGTTTACGACCTGACTAATTTAAAGAACAATTAAAAGAGCTAGGCACTTACTGTAGGTTGAGTGACCGATAACATTTTGTGATAATAATAATAAGGAATCAATAAAGCTAGTAATTAATTAATTACTCTATTCAGGTACATTAGATGCGTGCTTGAAAGCTGAGTGAAATAGTAACTAACATACCCGAGTCCAAATAAAAATATTATAAGCAATCGCCAACGTGGTCAACTTCAGGATGGGTGACCGAATAATGGTACATAACTGACTACTTCTGTTGTTCAGGTGACAATTTAAATGCTGATCTAGACTAATCCGGTAGGAAGTTTGCAATTTACAAACGAAACAGAGCAGTATTTTTGGACTAAGTCAAGATAAAATTATAGTTTTTCCCATACACGTACTTACAACACATTATTTTTAGGTAGATAGGACACCATTTTAGGAAAAGAAACTGAATACGCAGTATGTACAAAGAAGAAAACTACGCTGTGTAATTCTAATATTATTCTCCATGCTACATTTTCCGACTTCCGTTAAGATTTCCGCGAAAATCATCCAACAGCCTTCGCTGAGTCAACGAACTAGCAAATAAAATAATGTAATACAGCGCCATCTAGTTGTTTGTTTTTACATAATTTGTTACATGAATGATTTATTTTATTATCTCTACATGTGTGCAGTTATATATAAGGGAAACAGCTCTTACTAGACTTACGAAAGTTTTAAAGTGGTATCATGATAGATACGATAGATGATAGCACGGTTGCAGGGTGGTTGTAACATTGATAGATGATAACACGGTTGCAGGGTGGTTGTAGGTAAGTGTTGTAACATTGTTGAAGAAAGCTATCGGTGATTAAATTACGGAGAGACATTCGATTTGAGTCCCACGAAAATAGTATGAAATCGTTTATTACCTATTTATCTAGTCTTAGGGCATCCAGATCCATAACCGTATTCATTATTTCAAACTCTCATCTCCAAAAACAATAACAAGAAATTACGCAAGCCTAATCTAAAGCAAACGAAGCAAGGTTGCTCTTATCGATTACTTTGCGAAAATATTGGATTGTACGAGGAAGTAAGGAGTAACGAACCTTGCCTTTTGTTTGCCATTTCTGTATTTACCATGGATCCTCGCGAACACACCATATAAATACGGCGAGCGCGGACTCACCAGCACACTTCCTTGCGCTCACTGAACGCCTGCTACTTTCTCCTGAATACTGGAAAAATAATAAAAACTATTGTTTCCAAATACCAAGAAAATTTAAAAGAACATAACAAATTAAAGCGTTAAAAATTATTTCCATAACTAATTCTAATTTAAATTGAAACCCATCAAAATGAAGTGTGTAGTAATAAGTCTGGTTCCCATTTTATTGGCGGCTTCCTGCTATGGGCTGCCATACTCCGTGTTCGATGGAGTGGAGATCCTGGCCAACGACATAGATGAGAACATCGTTGATGGAGGAGACAAGATAGACCTGTCCAGCTTGGGACCAGAGGCTTATGGGACACCCAAGAATGAGAGCGGTGAGTTTATTGTGTTGCTTTGTTAACCTATACTGTCCCACTCCAGGGCAAACCTCTTCCCCAACTCCCTACATGCGGCCCGGTCGAAAGCTTCCACACGCCAGGCACCCATTGTGATTACTTTTTATTAATATCTTAATCATGATCTTCTGCTAGGCTTCCTTCAGAGAACGCCAATCCCATTATGTGAAATATTGTTGTACAACATTCTTGAATAAAAAAATGTACGTTTATCGTTATGAGCTGGCAAAGCACAGCGAAACCCCTGCCATTGCGGGTGATCCACAGATTGCAGAAACCTCTTACATAAAAAGTATAAGCAAGTATCTATTAAATTTGCTTTGCATTGTGCTCTATAAGCTGCTAATGACGACGATGGCTATAAATATTCCTATTGTAATGAAAACAGCTGAAAAAGCCGGCGTTCCTGTAACAGGGCGGCGTCTCATCATGTAACTGTCATCAAGTTTTGATAAAAACTCTTGACGAATGACATTCAGATGGCGCGGCGACGGTTCCTTCCGGACGATAACTTGATCGTGTGTTTATGAACATGTCGTGTAGGTATATCAACTACCTGTAGGGGTAATAATTTGTTTTATATCGTGATAACGTTGACACCTTTTCAGTTTGACGTAAATTTATTTGAATAACGTTTTGTATGTAGGACAACGTAGGTGTCATGTGAGTAAAGATGTACCTAGTGTACCTACAGCTAATTTATTTACTTTATGTTTTTATTTTTGGGATAACGTGAAATGTTTCATCTTACTGTGAGTAAGAACTGCCTTAAACAGACCTGACGGGGGCTGGACTGTACGACGGTTGGAGAGAGGGCTTATACTCAGCAGTGGGGAGATACACCCTGAAATTATGATGATAACGATGGGCACCATTACTAGAATGCTAGATTTCTCAGTAAGTGTATATATAACCTTGTCTCCAGGCGAGGCGGTGTCGACCTGGAACGAGACGTCCCTGGTGAACCCTGAGGAGCTGGGGGAGTACTCCGAGGGAGACATCCTCATGCCGCCCCACACTGCCAGGAACGGGGTCAAGGAGGAGAGTCTGCGCTGGTCCAACGGACATGTTCCATATCTCATTGATGGACGGTTTAGTGAGTATAACTATTTATTGTTTACTTGGGACGTGGTTGGACGAAAGGAATAAGTATTGATTTGTATGATTACATGTGTCTTTGTTCCTGCTTCTAAACTCTCATATTGGTCTGAGGTGACTACTGTAAAGACCAGTAAATAGCGTAGCTAGTAGGTAAGTATCTTACCTTTACTGATCAATAAACTATTTCTAAAGTGTTGAGCTGTTACAAAGTAAAGTCATCACCGTCGATATCGTCAAAGTTGCTTGAAAAATCACATATTTTTTACTATGAAGTAGTTTCAACAAGCAAATAAATATGGTTGCAAGAACAATATTGCATCAACAAACAACAACAACAACAACAAAATGAACTAACAAACGTATTCCTTCCCCCTCAGCCAGCGAGCAGCGCGACACCATCATGAAGGCCATCGCGGACTACCACCGCCTCACGTGCCTGCGCTTCGTGCCCTACAAGGGACAGCAAGACTACATCGTCATCCAGAGCCAGAACACCGGCTGCTGGTCCAGTGTCGGCCGGATTGGTAAGTTGCAGGTGTCTTCAGAATCACATTAGCTCCGATTATTTCAGATTGATTCTTAATTTTTTTAAATCAAATTTAAATCTCTATTATCAGCCCATCATCGCTCGGTCGGTGTAGGTCGATTATATTCCGGTCGCAGCTGTTATCGGACTATATAGTTAGCAATCTTTACTTTCCAAGCCATCTCCTTATTATTATAAGTTCCTTAACGGGCTACTTTAGCAACCCGTTAGAGTGCCAAACACTTTGATCATCTATGTCATGAAGAAAGTCGTTAGAACTGGATAAAAGTATGAGTCCTGTGTTAAAGGATTGCCAATTATTTCCAATTGGTTATTGTGCGATAATTTGTATTACTATGTGTCCTGTTCATGTCTCCAGGCGGTCGTCAGGAGGTGAACCTGCAGGTCCCGGGCTGCGTCTCCAAGAAGGGCACGGTGCTGCACGAGCTGCTGCACGCTCTCGGCTTCATGCACGAGCAGAGCCGGCCCGAGAGAGACGACTTTGTCATCGTCAGATACAATAACATTAAACCAGGTAACTCTCTCTCTTCGCGTCGATTTCCCAATGCTGGGGGTCGTGACCACGTCGTGACCATTCATGTCATCATCTTTTCTTTTACGATGTGTCGCCACTTTCTCCGATTCCCAGCGACGTGAACTGCATCTGCTACGCTTGTGTTGAGAGCAACTTTTCTGGAATCTGATCTGATCAGACCATCCAACTACAAGGTAACACTCAAGTACAAATGAACGCAGGAAGGAATTAAATATATGCCAGCAACTCTTACATTAAGATCTTTACTAAAGAATTAAAACTTCGCCAAGCTCCTTAAATATTTCGGAACACTGCAAACATAAGTATTCTGAAGACTCCAAACTACCATTTTAAGTTTTACTGTGGACTCTCCCCCCAATGAATCGTCTCTGCGTGGGAGTCATGACTTTGAGTAGGTAATGTGGTATACGCTTCAAGAACAAGTTGAAACAATAAAATTTGTGCTAAGTCTATCGGATTTTATAATGTTTTAAGTTTTATAATGAGAACTCTCCCAAATCCACTTTGTGATGGTTACAATACAACCGTCACACCAGAACAGGGATACACCAGAAAGAGGAGGAAAATGTCAAGTTTATCTGCGCAGGTACCGAGAACAACTTCCGCAAGGCAGACGCGCGCAACACGAACGGGTACGGCGTACCTTATGACTACAACAGTGTCATGCATTACTCCGAGTATGCTTTCTCAAGGAACTCACAGAAGACCATCGAGCCCAGGGTATGAAGACTTTTTTTTTGTACTTAATGCTGAATATTTTTGTGCTTAAGTTATTTGATGTTTCACCAAGTAAAAATGCTTTGCGCAACTGAATGACCGTCCTACGTGTCTTGATACATAATCAAGATATTAAGTGAAAAAATCTCGTAGCTCTATAGCACTGCCATAGCAGTAAGGCATGCGCTGTTTAATTCTTCTTGTCAAGTATAATATAGTATATTATAATAACAGATAATAAGTAGGTATAATAATAACTCGTGGATGCTCCCATCTTCGTTAGCGTCGTATCGAAACTCAAACCTACCAAAAAATTACGATGACCCGTTGCGGTGTGACAGTGGAACAATCAGACAAACACTCTATTGTTTTTTATTTTTTTTATTTATTTAATTTATTTTTTTCAATTTATTTTTTATTATAAGAGGTATCATTAGGTAATATTTTGAGCAAATACACAAACACATACAGCAAATGTATATGAAGTAATTACAAATAAGAAATAACACGTAGGTACATATTCCAGGTGGGCGGTGTGAAGCTGGGCCAGCGAGAGGGGCTGAGCCGCGGAGATGTGCGCAAACTGAACAACATGTACAACTGCAAGAAAGAGTGAGTCACCGCCTTAACCAGCTTGCGCTTGCTGACTACTCTATACAGATAGGAAGGGTTGTATGCTTCTAATAATATTTATTTATTAATCAAAAGAACAGACACTATGATGCAAGTTACATCAAATACATAACAATACAAGTTACGAGCGCTTCTTGCCCTCTTGCAGACCAAATTTTATATAAACTGTCATAGAAACTATTAACACTTAGCTGTTAATAATTGACTTGGTACTTATCTAAGTTTGTTTAGATTTAGAATATAGTAAGTATGTACTTATTACCATGGGCGTCCATATTCTACACTTTGGCCAACCTGTAAATATGTGCAACTGGTTTCTTTACGACAGATCTAGGCTTAACGTGGCTTAACACAAACATTTTTTTACAAAACTTTTTTTTTTGTGAGGTATCATAATTTAGCCTACTAATATGTATTTATGTCTAACTATCTCTAATCAACACACACACATGTACTTAAGTATTACAGCTCTCATAGCATTGTCAAGTAGACTAAGCTAGCTTTAGTAACATAAAACAAATATATCATCTAACAAAATCCAGTCCTGCAATTCCGATAAACAATTAATCGCTTAATTTAACATTAATCCTGGAGACAAAGTAACGTGTAACTTACCTAATATCCAGGGCATAAAACTTGGCTTACTAACTCCGCTATCGTAAAAGTAAATCGCAGTAACGAGCATGTTCGTGGCGTGATGGTAAGCAAGCTCCGGCTGTATTGTCGCAGGGAACCAGCGGCTGGATGGAGCCTGCAGGGCGTCTTCCAAAATCTATTCGGAGGCAAGACGGCTAGAGTGGCGTGAGGAAACTACGTACTATAGGGCTACTTAACGGAATAAGGAAGAATAATCATGGGTTTATTATTAAAACAGTTGCAGGCCTAAAATACTTGTTTGAAGATAAAAGGAATGCTAAAAAATACTTAAGGTCCACGCGATTGAAGAAGTATTTTTCTTTACCTTTATGTATTTGCACCAGAAGAAGAGTGACATCTATACATACATACATACATACAGCTCCAAAAATTGAGTTCCCATGTCCAGACCTTCGACAAGTTACCCATTCATTTGTAGATTTCGAAACAGAGAATGAAATTAAATTTAATATGTAGTTACGAGTTAACGTTTTAAAGCTATACCTACTCCTATATGGGAACCATTGAAAAAGTGACACATACATAACAATAAAACCATTTTGGTCCAATCTGTCGGTACCCCTAGGGATTAGAAAATCGCAATCGGAAATGAAATGATAAAATATTTTTTGTACTTTGTTCTACGGACTATGGGATTATTTTGGGCACTTTGTATACAAAATTAAGTTAAATTAAGTTTATGAAGGATCTGCTTAATTGTAATACGGTTGCTAGTCTCGCTTAGTTATTGTTTTGTAATTGTGAATAAATTGTGTTATGTATGAACATTGTTGTTTTACATGTCCCTTAGTACATAGGTACCTACCTATGTGCCTTATTTACATGTCCCTTAGTACATAGGTACCTACCTATGTGCCTTATTTACTTTTATAGGACTTACGTAGGTAGATAAGTGACCGTTTTTGCTTAAGATAACGACAGTCGTATGATTTCTATAAAAAATAAGGCGTGTTGTGCGAAGAAATATGTATCGCATTTTGTGAAAACAGGATACGATAAAAGTGAACAATGTAATTTGGTCATTCATATTATATATTTGCGTGAAATTCTAAATAGGTACATTTTATTATAGTTCCCGTAAGGCATGATTTAATTTAGTTGTAATAACCGGCTAGCACTTACGTTAATCATTACGTCGAAAAATTAGCTAGACAAGTTTCGGAAAACTGAGGTTTCCATCATCAGGAGGACGCGCGTGCTGACTAGCCTGTTATTACAACTAAATTAGGTACATTTTATTCATTTAATATTCAGGAACCTTTACCTTTCAAAGTCCGCCATTGTATCGTGAAGTGTAGCTAAGTTACGGTTAAGTTTTATTAATATTATGCTTACGTTGTAGGTTGTTTGTTATTTCTCTCAATCTCCTTAGAAAACAGACAACTCAAGAAGTTATACGCCATTTCGCAGTGGTCTTCTTCATCTGCGAAATAAGAGTGTAAGTCAGTTACACTTTCATCCAGGTTTAGTTTAGTTTCATTACTAAAATTGTCTTGAATTTGAAAACGTCCAAAGTGCAGAAACGTAGCTAAGTAAAATATTATGAGGAGAGTAAAAATAAATCGAAGAAATATTAATAAAAAACTATATATGTTGTATCGTTATGAAGGAGACTTAATTCATGCTGTGTTAATTATTGGCAAACGATGCTAATTTTTTTTTATTGATAAGTGTGTCAAAAACGTATATATCATATGAGTATGCGTTTCAGTTGCTCTATGTAAATGGTATTTATTATGCCAAATCAGGTGGATTAACAATAACAACAATGGTCTGCGTGCTGCCGCGGTTCCAGAACATACGTTCTGAAGATGGAAGTCATAACATCCGAAACGCGTAAATAACATACGCGAATTACACGTGAGTGAAAACCGTTTAGTTATACACATATACATATTAGAAGCAATGTAAGTAAGGTACCTCTCTGTAAGGTACCTCTCTGTAAGGTACCTCTCTGTAAGGTACCTCTCTGTAAGGTACCTCTCTGAGCACAAACAGTAGCTATCTCCATCACGTAAACATATTAGAAGCAATGTAAGTAAGGTACCTCTCTGTAAGGTACCTCTCTGAGCACAAACAGTAGCTATCTCCATCACGTAAACATATTAGAAGCAATGTAAGTAAGGTACCTCTCTGTAAGGTACCTCTCTGAGCACAAACAGTAGTTATCTCCATCACGTATACATATTAGAAGCAATGTAAGTAAGGTACCTCTCTGAGCACAAACAGTAGCTATCTCCATCACGTCTTCTCCGTCCCGCTCCTGCGCGAAGTACATAGCGGCGCGGGCCGGGTCGATCGCGCCGGTATCCATAGTCGCGATCTGCAGCGTCTGCATCATGCAGCTCACGAAACACTGCCAAGGAAACAAGCAAGTTATTAGGAGGTTACTGCTCTTCCTAGTTTTAGCATTTAGAAGAATAGGATAGAAACACATTTTGACATTAAATTAGTTGTTAGAGACACGTAATTCATTTATTTTCATGACAGACGGTTACTACAAATACAAATTTCGCTTCAATTTCAATTTCTATTTCTTTAGTAGCTTAAATGTTAAATTTACATTTACCCGGTTAATAGAATTAGGGCGTAGCTAAAATTAAAACTTTTTTGTTTAAATAGTATCTGGTGACGTACCTTTGGCGTTTTGTCCGTTTCATCAGGAAAACTCCCACTTTCATTGAGAACTACCAGGAATGCTGAAAGATTTACAATTCGTTATTTTCATATATGAGCCTAATAACTAATTTCACTTAAAATTATATTAGCTTGTAAAGGATTCGTTCACTTACACATTTCAATCCTGAATGAATCGTTGCAAATCGCCATGGCATCCATGAAATCCATACTCTTCATACTGTTATCGTTGGCCATGGGTCCTTCAGTCTTTGGATCCATCATTTTAGAGTTGTCCATCATTTTCCTATTATCCATAATTTTGGTATTTTCCATAATTTTGGTATTGTCCATCGGCTTGAGTGTGGTCATTTCTGTGCTCATTTTGGCGCATGTTACTAACAGAGATATGGATGCGAGAGAGAGAGACATACAAAGCAGAGTAAAGTAGGACATGGTGGAAGCTAGATAAAGTGATAGAGTGGGAAGAGATTATATAGTTTTCAATGGCATGGCTGTCAGGGGAACAGAACAGTTTCATATTAAATTTGTTGTAAACAGCGAGTGTTAAAAATACACGCACCATATTTTTATTTTTAATAATTTAGTAATTTATTTGAAAAAAATAACTTACAAAACAAAGTTTAATAATTACAAATAATAACTTAACTTATTAAAATCTAACTAAAACTAATAATAAACTTAAAACACCGATAATTATTTTTTTGCATAGATGAGTAAATATTTCATTTTGAGATATATTATGTTATGTTTTTTGCTCTCATTTGCAGTCTTAACTACTCGATGTGTGAAATAAGCAAAGTACTTCTTTCTTAAGCAATAGTTTGATCAATGATTGTTTTGGCGCTCGTAGTATGCAGTTGATGTATAGGAAACATTTCGGATAATTCCAGAAAATTCATGTGAAAATGTTTCTACCCACTGCAGGCATGCTCGTTCAGATGTAAGTACTACGGTAGTTTACAATCATTTGAGATCATTAACTATTACAATACTAATCCTATGGTCGGTACATACTTGTGAATAGACACCACATTAGCCACAATATGTGCAACTGCAACATGATTATTTAATGAAGATAATAACCATGGCCTTTATATTTACTCCAATTTAATTTCTCGTGAAAATAAATTTATACGCTACGCACAAACAACCTGTAGTGTGTATACTTTTAGGTAAATAAAGATGTCAAATAAGTAATGATGAAATTATAATTTTTTATTAACTTTTAAAATAATAAATTATCATAAACTATCTATCTAAATTCTACCCTGACCCAGTTCAATCCGTAAGTCGCCATGAATGTATTTTGTGCTTCTAAATGCTTCTTATGACTTGCTATAGCTGATTGAAGGAGACTCCCCATTCACACCATGATTCTGTACTTTGTCCTGTCCATCTTCAACGTACTCTGTCCCTTTCTCTCCATACCGATCTCCAGTTTCTGTCTCAGTCAGATCCTCTGCAGTTTTTTTGGTACTAGGAGGTTCATAGTTAGCGCTGTCGTGATGCTGCATGTAATGCTCCTGGTTGCTCTCGTGGTGAGACTCTGCTTTATCTCTGTCACTCTGGTACGTCTCATTCATTTCCTTGTTATAACTCTGCTGTTGGTCTATGGAGTGTTCCTTTTCAGATTCGTAGGTCTCTTGATTTTTTTCCCTGTAAATGTTATATGTAAATAGTGAATAATAGTGCTTATCGAATAACCACTAATAACCAGGTACCTAGTAGGTAGGTACTCTTTTTTTATGTACACGATAGTTTGGTACAACCGAAACTAGTCAAAAGTGGATCATATCTCTACTAAAATTTAATCAGCTCTCAAACAAGTCTAATATTTGTCTATGTATTAACTAAGTGTATCTTAAAATCTGAAATCAAATTTCAAATGCTTATAACCTATGTTACCTATCTTTATCCAGCTGCTGATGTCCCTCCTCCTCCCTCTCCCCCAGCTGCCCCCCCTGCCCCTGCCAGTACGCCGCCTCCTCGTTCATGTTGTCCTGGTACTCTCCACTCTCTCTCTCGTAAGAATAGTTCGGGATATCGATCTCCATCTTATCTGGAGACCTCATGAAACGGTCGCCATTGGTAGAGAAGGCTAGAGTTTTAAATACGTAAATATCATATTACTACAAGAAAAAGTCAATATGCGTGTTTAGATGTATAAATGTCTGAACTTTTCTTACCCAAAACACTGAATACAATAAGCACTTCTTTCAGGTTGAACATCTTGATGTTAATTCCATTGTACTGAGTCGCTGGTTCTTTATAAATATTGTTTTCAGAAATACCGAAAAGCTCCGTAATGAGAGGTTTGGTTAATTTTTGCAATAATAACAGAGTTGCTCGGGCAATTTGGATACGAGTCACGCAACCCTCTAAGCTGCATGTTTAATGATTTATGCATAGGTACATACTTGTCATTACTTGTAAAGGTTCATTTACATAAACATAATAGTGAAAAGTAAAGTGAGTTATGTGAATTAATATACACTTATTATTTACGTTCGCAATTTATTCAAAACCCAAAATTTTATTTAATCTATTTCAATAACTATTGTCGCATCGTTATTGATATAGTACATATTTACGCCACTATGCAGTGTCTGTTCTCATCTCCAACTGCTTCGAAATCTTATTTTTTGCTCTTGTTATAAAATCACTGTAAAATTTGTGTTTGTTGTTGTGTTTCTTCACATATCGGTACGCTTAGTTACTACAATTTTAAACAAAAAAGCTAATATCAGCCAATTTGTCACATTTACTAAGAAATACACATAATTTGTCGAACTTGTTTAAGATACTTGTACCTTTCGGTAAATACATGCCTGCTTGTGTCTAATAGTACATAGGTGTTAGGAACCTAAATGCATTATTCATAAACTCAAGCAATTTTCGTATCTTCATCGAGTGTTTTTTTGCGAAACCATAAACACTGTTGTTTTGTAACGCAGGGGCATAACACCCGTTTGTAAGAAATGAGAAAACTACAGAGTGACACATGTTTCATAATTTTGACGTGTTTTGTCCTCACATGCTCGTGTGACGGTAAGATTTTTTAACTGTACCACTTTTTAAATAATAAAGAGATTATGATTAAATCTGATCTAGTGATTTGAGAACTTTAACTTTTCCTATACAGAAAATAATGAAGAAGAAACTAACCCTGGAATTGAATATATGCAAATATTTCGCAATATACCGACGCTGTTTGAATATTTTCTAGATGTGTTGCAGCAGAGAGTGGAAATACTAGAAAGAGATGATGTCTCCATGTTTCAAGATCCATCAGGATGTAGCGAGGATGGTGAAAAGAAAAATACCAAAAGAGAAGTTGACCAATGTAATTTAAACTCTAAAGTAAATACTTATATGGATGGCAATGAAAATCTGGAGTTAGCATACAATAATCAGGGTGCAAATAAATTTAAACGACAAGATGTACAATCTATAGATGATACAACAGAAAAACACGAATATGGCCACTCAATTGCACAACAACCAAATCCTAATAAAAAGAGTTTGAATGATAATAAAGACATTGTAAGTGGAAGAATAAAACGTGAAAATTTTAAAGATAAATACATTAACAGACCCCTTGATAAATATCTGGCAGAATTAAATAAACAAAAAGGAAAAAATAGAAAAGATAATTGTAATAATGATAGGGGAAAAAGGGAAAACAAAGAATTGAAAAATGATTTCGCTAAAATTGATTGGACTCTTTTTTATTTAAGTCCAGAAGAAGTGGAAGAGAAAGCTATTAAAACAGAACAAACCATTGAAAAACATAACAGGAAAGATAAAGAAAATTAATCTTATTAATAATACTACACACAAATACACACGTAAACTTACTACTACTACTAACTAAAGTAAAAGCCTATCTAAACTGATTATACTTTTAAGTTATCAAGAAGATTATTGTTGAATGAAACTTATATTTTTTCTGATAAAACTACTGAACTTCAAAGTAAATAATATAATTAAGGCCTATTCTTATTTTTTATTTTTAACTGTACAACAGTTATCATAAGTTCACAATCAATAAGGAACTAATTGTATGTTATGTTGCTGCTTTTTTTTAACTAAAACAGGTTTTTACTTGACCATAGTTTGCCTGATGGCAAGCAATAGCTATGGTCTAAGATGGATCGTGCTTACCAGATAGGAACCGGTTCACTCTCGCCTTAAAGATCGTTGGATTATAGTTCTTGGGGAACAGGGAGTCAGGCAGGGAGTTCCACAACTCAGAGGTACGTAGGTACTATACACGTAGACGCGTAACGCTTCGTGCGACACTTTGGGATTTGCACCATATATACCGGTGCCGTGCTGCCGTACCCCTGCTCGTCTGGTGGTAGAAGGGCGCTGGCGGAATCAGAGGCTGCTTCTGGAGGTATTATTGCAGTTGTAGAATTATGACGAGGTACGTCGTTATACTTCCGAGTATCTGCAAAAGACATCATACACATATACATTCTTCTAATATAATAAACAAATAATAAGTTATTGAAATCTATTAAAATGAATGTTCAGTTTTAAAGTTGGAGCATCACAAATAACTAAGTCATAGTTCTTCGAACGAGGACGTACGATTAAAACAGGCGAGCAAAGATGCGCAGATCTAGATCGCTCTTAGCGATAAGGCCGCCAATTAAAACGCCAATTTTATTTTCTATGTTTTTTGTATTGTTTTTTTATGTATGTGGTGTTTTAATAAAGAATTTATCAATCAATCAATCAATCTAGATACCTGTAAGGACTCCTTGAAATTCCGTGAGAATAATGACTAACGTTTATAAAATACTACTTTTGTATAAAATGACTTAACAAAATCTGATACAGAGGCGTAGGTTGACGATGAGCTTGGTGTACTGACGGTGGCGACGAGCGCCCTGGAGACGGTGGCAGCCTGCATGGCGGAGTAGCAGGCCGGCTCCAGCAACAGCTGCTTGTAGAACAGGTCCAGCTCCTCCGCCAGGGGGTCGAACTGAGACGCCGGCCAGCGCAGCAGGTGGCTCACCAGCTCGCGGCTGCACTCCATCTGGGTGAGACCAGACGCGCCAAAATAAGAAAAACTTCTGATTGATGCAATAAAGCCGCTCTAAAAAGTTATTTGGATAAACATTAAAAAAATTAAACAATTACGTTTTTGCAGACATTTAACACAGAACTTCCTAGCTTCGTACGACGTACTACGACGATGACGTACGTGAAGCGAACGCGTGTCATGGGTTCTGGATGGGTTTCTTTTGTAAATAAGTATTGACATATATGCATAGATACCATGTAAGTATAACTCGGTCACATTATGTCGAGACCTGGCGGCGATGACGTCACCTCGCGTCAGCGCTCTGATATGGTCCGCTAGCATCCTAGCATCCTCTAGCTAGTTGGATCTAGCAATGAAAGTGCTAACCGTACTGACGCGCCGTAGCGAACGCGGGGAGGTGAAAGGAAAACAGGGCGGGAGGTTTCCATTCCAGCGAGGTATCGAGATAATGTGACCGGGTTGTACCTCTATATGCGTGAGATGGCAGGGCTCGATGAGCAGCAGCAGGCGCGCGGCGTGGTACAGGCACCACAGCAGCTGCCAGCACACCACCACCGCGTACTTCAGCCCGCAACTTGCCAGCTCCTTGTCACGAACTGCAACATACAAACAAAGAAGCCAAAGTCACTCTCAGGACTCTATACTATCACCATACTAAAACTCATGATGATACGCCGATTTTTGTGTTTGACTATAAATCTTAAGCAAACACATTTTTATTTTGCCAAAGTAAC
>OZ026830.1:9561295-9822295 GCA_964023185.1 Macaria liturata | reverse complement strand
TGTCGTTGAGTTGTTGGTTGATGTCGCGCAGGCAGTGCATGACGTGCAGCGTCAGCAGGATGAGCGCGAGCTCGCGGAGGTGCACCACCCAGTGCAGCGCGTAGTAGAACGAGTACAGGCACCCCACCCACACTGCCGGTACCACCACAGGTTAATAACAAAACACGTTAACACACGAAACATACGACAAGGAATGCAATGAAAGTGCAACATCCTCCTCTTCATTACTGCCGGTGTGACACGTAAGAATGATCATTGCGGAAGTTCTCTTAGGTAAATACGTCGTGGTAGCCGTCCAAGAAATTACGCGGAAGACACTCTCGAGCTTTTAATACACAAACTTGTCACAACCCTGTCCCTAACGTATAGCCTGTACTATGCAATCCATTATAAATAGGTCATGACTACACATAGGACATAGGACTCGTACAGATGACTTATGAGCACAGTTAAATGTATGACTGTAATTGTCACTACAGGTACATAAGTGATAAATCTATAGGTATGGATAAAACTCAAAGGTGACTGACTGACTGACTGATATAGTGATCTATCAACGCACAGCTCTAACCACTGGACGGATTGGGCTGTAATTTGGAATGAAGGTAGATGTTATGACGTAGGCATCCGCTACGAAGGGTTTTTTGGAAATGCCACTTTTATAGGGGTGAAATAGGGGTTACGAAGCCACGAGCACCCATTAGTCTTAACTAAAGTGTTAGATATAGACTCGCTCACCCTGTGTGTACGTGTCGTGCTCCCTCCAGATGAAGATGCCCTCGTCCACGGCGCTCAGCACCAGCGTGACTACCAGCCACCAGTACACGAGCTGCTTCCTCCTGGCCTCCTGGTGCAGCGGCCAGCGACGCATGCTCAGCTCCATGTTTATCTAGTAAGTACGTACGACTGCTCTGTTAGCTTAGTTGGTAGTGGCTCTGCCTTCTAATCTAGGGTTGCGGGTTCGATTCCCGCATAACACAAGTAATTATGAATATTTAAATTTGTAAATATTTGTGTTGAGGCTTTTCGTTTCTATGTATAATAAGTATGTATTTACAAAATAAAAGTATATATGTATTATATCCGTTATCTAGTACCCATGATACAAGCGTAAGCTTTGTATGGGGATAGGTGGCGCTGTGTGATATGTCCTAAAATATTTATTTATTTATATTATAACTTTATTTTAAAAAAGAACCTATTCGGTAGTATTTTCGTTTCATCTATAGGTATATATTTTAATAACTTAACGTCCAGTCTTCAATGCGCGGCGGTAAATTTTGTTATTAAAGCCTGTAAGTAAAAATGTTCATTCAAACTATTGTATTCTTACTAGGACTATAAAAGTAAAATGATACAGATATGACTTCAAATTGTAGTTATCCAAAACAAGAGAATTCGCCTCTAGAAAACCAGTTCCATAAATTCGCAACGTCAGTGTTGGGCACTCTTTTATGAAAGTACTTATTGCTTTTTGCATTATATATACGGCGATGACAAGGGATCTAGAGTAAAATGAAAGAGAGAAACACGCTGCGCCGAAACCACATAGTGGGATAAGGCAAAGAGGACGAAGAATACATTGCCAGTTTAGAGTGTATTGTTAGTTACCTTCTCGACGTTGTTGAGCGCGCGGCACATGGCGCGCGCGTGGGCGGGCGCGGCCAGCACGCAGGCGCCGCCCAGCAGCAGCATGCAGGCGGCGTCCAGCACCCACACCACGGTGGCGGTGCGCGTGCGCGTGCGCACTGACTCCGCGTCCGGCAGCGACACGTCCGTCACCAGCGCCGAGCATGTGCCCACCGCTGTAGCACCGGGGAGTTTATAAGAGAAGAGGCTGCCCATTAGGGAAACAAGTTAAAAATTAAGTGTAGGTACTATGTAGTCATAGTACAAACAAAATAAAGAACAATGATAAAAACTGTACCATAGTGAAAGTTATGTGAACAGTAGGGAAATAACTGTACCTACCTATAGTAGAGACTAAGTATCTACACCTACCTACAATAAAAAAGGAAACATTACCGACGACAGTGAAGAGCACATATCCGTAGCAGGCCCAGGGCTGCGACAGGCTGACGGTCCAGCCCCCGCCCTTCTCCTCGAAGCAGAGCGGCGCCACGCCCGCCAGCCGCGCCACGCGCAGCACCCGGCCCAGCGCGCCCGACACGAAGCACCCACACTCGCTGCGGGGCTTCATCGTGCCGAGCCACGCCCTGATTGGGTTGAACTGTAGGTGCTTGAGGGCACAACCCCTGCTAATACGGAGGGTAATATAATACAGGATTACTAGTAACTAACGCATAACTATTAAGGATAGCGATAGTCCGCCAAAAGCAACTTTATAACCTTGTATATGTACTCTCTATGCGTGCAAGCTATTTGAATAAATATTTTTATACTAAGTTTTTAAAAGCTATTGAACACAGATGCCACCGATACTAAACCACCACCTGCGGGCACTGTGCTCCAACAACGTTTCTAGTTGACAAAAACCAGGCCAACAAAAAAAAAATGTTATTTTAGCGGTGACAGAAATAAACTATCGCTACTTACTTTCTAAAGCTATACAAAAAAGCTTGTTTGTTCAGACACAAACACACATACACGTGGAAAATGTCTGATGACTCATGACAAAGTTAAACATGAAACATTGTAAAAGTCCCGGAAATAATATTCTGTTTACTGAAGATGTGGACATATCGAAGAACTCAATTGTTGATTAATGATCATAAAAGATGTTATCATTTGGTCGTTTTTATCAATATTATTGTTTAATTGAATCGCTTGAAAAACACCGAGTTTTCACTTGTAGGTATTCTTTGTTTGTATTCATCTAGGGCATATCTACATGATGGCACAGAAATAGATGCTAGTAATAATTATAGTAGTATTTTTAAGTTAATATTACTTAGGTAAGTAGAACATTTTCATTTTAGTGAACTTATATCAATAAATAAATAAAAAAAACTTTTACAAAAACCAGACTGAAGCGCATATTAGCTAGGCTATTGTAAAGAATGTAAATATTGATAATTATTTTTACTAAACTATCACTTATCAGCCGTCTTTTGTGGCATCTTGTATTAGTTTACTTAGGTAGATACATATAATAAATATGTATACATACAAGATATTAGAAAAAGAAATTGCTTGCGTATTCTTTATTTGATAACAAAACACGTTTCAGCGGTTTTTAGAATGTTTGTCTGTTCATTTAACAGCCCATCACGTATAAACAGCTGAACGGTTCATCATGATTTTTGGTATGTAGGTAGGTAGTTGAGGTTCTAGGAGTAAGTATCATAGTTCTCTTTACCCCGATCGATCTTTATTTTATCCCGAAATAATGCGAGTAAACACGCGGGCGCCCACTAGTAATACAGTTGACTATTTGTTAGGTGTAATTTTATGTTGTCTCTCCTATATGATAGCTCTACAATATAAGAATGAATAGCGCGCTATTATGAAGGATTGTTATTAATTCTGTGATTCATTATCATCCGCAGCCCTTTTCATATCACTGCGGAGTGCTGGGTATAGGCCTCGTTCAGGTTGGACTCCCGACAATGTCTTCGTTCCATCCTCCAGAAAACTTATTCCCAATTAAACAACATCGTGGAATTTATTTAGTTTAATAGCATTAATTTCTACACAACACAACAAACAGAACATGAGGTCTGGCGACTAGATATGTATGTACTTACATAGTTTAAGTATAAAATAAATTACTATTAGCACTCAAGCAATAAAAATACTCGCTACGCACTAAGCTACATAATTACATATGCAATATCACCACTGTGTATGTAGTGATACTGCCCAGCAGCTGAAACAAATATAATTTGTCAGTAAGTTTTAAATTCACAACACTTTCATTAGCATTTCAACTTCCAGAACTTGTTGAGATAACTAGCAGATTCACTCGCGTCCTTTTGGAATAACTACTGTTACTATAGGGCACTAAACCACAATACCACGATGATGTTGCGGAGTAGACGGGACAAATAGATAATGTCATACAGGCTTCCGGTTTTATATATTTTTAGGTTTCTTCTAAGTAAGCTGTGCTTAACATCAGACTGAAGTCAAACGTGAACCTATTCCATGTTAAAACGAATTTACCTGGAATAGCAAACATACCGGTCGAAGTTAGTTTTCTAATTTTTACTTCAACGTTAAGCGAATGCAAATCTAAACAATACTTGGTATACAGAACCTTATGGCTGGAATGAACCGTACCGTGAATATGAGCGACCTGGTCATCCGTGCGAAGTGCATGGGCTCGTAGTAGACCTGGTTGAGGGCCAGGTAGCGGAAGAACTGGTCCAGCTCGGCCGCCAGCGGGCCAGGCGCGCGCGCCACGCTCGTCAGCCGCGCCACCAGCGACCGGGTGCGGACCATCTGACGAGGAAATGGGTTTTTTAACGTGGGATAGACTTGTGTTTGACTACAACTCGCCTGATAAGCGTTTCAAATAATTTTGAAACCAACAAGGCGCAGAGAAGAAGATCTACTACACTAGAGACAATGGTTTTGTAAGTGACAGTAGATGCAATGCGCAGCTTGCACCATTGCGCGATGCGATGGAACGTTTCAGCCTTTTCTTTTTCAGCAACCATCTGAGCAATGTATTCAAACCACTTTACCAAAGCCCTGGCGTCAATTTAAACAATCCTATATTTTTTTTCAGTAACTCTTCCATAATTTCGTCATATATCATAATACTAATATTTTATTGGCAAAAAATTGTGCTTGAGCGTGTGTATTGTATAATATGTTGCCCTGTTAACACACATTGACTACTTTCTATCCCGGATTAACACGCGTCATGCAAAACCAGATATGTGCAGATTAAAATCTAAGCAAACAAATTTTCGAGATTTTCTGTATGAAACTTTGCTAATGGAAACAATAAAATAATGAATGTGTTAGTAGTCAGTCACCTCGTAGTGCGTGAGGTGGCAGGGCTCCACGATCACGACGAGGTTGATGGTGTGGTAGCAGCACCACATGAGCTGGTTGGCGATGGCAACGATGTTCAGCGGCGTCAGGTTGGCTTGCGACTCGTCGTCCACTGCACACAATATACACAATTACAATCAATGATATCGGCGGCTGCGGCACGCGCTCGCTTATGCATGAAACCACGCAGCGTTCTGCCGGCTCTTGCTGCCTACGCCTACGTCACAGCATGACTCGACCGAGTCACATTCATAGTTATTGAAGTAAATGTTTTTCTACCCGCAAATTGTATTTGTTAAAAATGTTTAGCTGTAATCAAAGCAAACATAAAGATTGCATGATTTTAATAGTATATACGTTAAGAAAGCTATGATTATTGTACGTTAAAATTTATGATAAAAGTTTTGTATGACCATAGTGTTAAAAAAAGCAATTTATATTTTGTTGTAACTGTTAGGATATATTATCAATATATTAACTAAACGGTTTTCACTCACGTGTAAATCACGTGTAATCGTGTGTTAGGATATATGTACACTGACAATGTTATTTAAGTAGAATCTTATAATAATAAAGACATTTTGAAATTGAAATTGAAAAAAATCAATGATATCGGTAATAACAAAACCATCGAACCAATTATGATTCCTAGTTCGTGATTTTTGTAACATTCTCAATTAATTTAACTTAACAGGAGTCAATAATGTCGTTTTTGACATTCTTTATCATCGTGAACACAAAAACATGGATAACACATAAAACTTTTTTTTTTTTTTTTTTTTTTTTAATAAATATAAATTTACTCAATTTTGCACACATTCTTAACCAAAATAGGTAACCAAGAGCATACTCAAATTGTGTACAATTAAGTAGTATCATGTCCATTCCGGTTGAATATACAGGAATGCTTTTTTTAACTCAACATTTTGTATAATTAGAACTTTTTGCACTGCAATCATGAGCATATTTTTGGAAATGCGATAGAATTATGGAGCTACATACGCAAGTATGTGATGAAGAAGTAGGGCGTGCAGACGAGGTGCAGCAGGAAGGTGGCAAGCAGCAGCAGCACCACGCCGCCTTGCGCGCGGTCCACGCCGCGCACCGTGGAGCACAGCGCGCCGTACACCCGCGCCAGCCGGCGCACGGACGTGTGCGCGGTGCCCAGGCAAGGAGGCTTCGTGTCGTCTGGAACTAAGGTTGATTTGTACATTGCAGATTATAGAAGCACCATGGGTGATACCATTCATATATATCTTGAAGAAGAGGGACCCAAGTTAACAACCTTGAGGTACTCCAGAAAGTATTATTTGACATGGAAATTGAACTCATATGAGTATGTACTACTGTACATACTCATATGAGTTACAGTGACAAGAGATCAGTTACGCTGTAGTCACTCAGTCATCTTATTATTCACCAACTAGCTGTGCCTGCGACTTCGTCCGCGTGGAATAGTTATTTTGGGCATCATATTTATTTTTGCAAACAACCTCTTCGGCTTCATAAATTATAGCTGTTACCCACGACTTGAACCGTTTTCGCAGCGCACGCAACGGAAGCCCTCAGAGATGAATAATATTCCCCGTTTTTCCACATTTTCCATTGTTTCTTCGCTCCTATTAGTTGAAGCGTGATGTTATATAGCCTAAAGCCTTCCTCGATAAATGGTCTATTCAACACAAAAATATTTTTTTAATTCGCACCAGTAGTTCCTGAGATTAGCGCGTTCAAACAAACAAACAGACAAACTCTTCAGCTTTATAATATTAGTATAGATAAATCTTTTTATTTTTTATTAAGTACCTGTATCTCGTATATTTCCAAACCCGAAGAAGTTGTTCAATCGTGTGATATTTTTGAAGTCTTTCAATATATATGCGGGGTCTGGCGCGCTTTTTGAGTTCTCAAGATCTGAAAACAAAACCATGCTAATTTTAATTTAAGGGTATATAAAAACCTGTAAACATATGAATGTTACATAAAAAAAGTTAAGCACCCTATTTTTAAATGTCTGATTATAGATTTTGTTCCTAGTTTCCATTAATATTATTGGGGCGAAAGATTGTGATTGTGTGAGTAATTTGTCCTTCACGCTCAAACAGTTGAAAAGATTTGGATAAAATTTAGTGACGATGATGATACGTACAACAGAGCCTAGATTAATACATAGGCTACTTTGATTCTGTATTAACACAGAAAATACCGAGTCGAGTCTAGGATAAAAAGTAGCCTACATGTTAATCAAGGCAAAAATCTGTATACGAATTTGTTACTTACCTGATCTTAATACTGACTGACATAGTGATCTATCAACGCAAAGGCCAAATGACAGGACGGATCGGGCTGAAATTTGGCATCCAAAAGTAGATGTTATTACGTAGATATTCGCTAAGAAAGGATTTTTGGAAATGCCACTTTTATAGGGGTGAAGCCGCGAGCACCCACTAGTATAGTATGTACCTATACCTTTATATTATCTAAGATAGTACGATGTATGTTTAGTATGTGTACCTTGTAGAATGTGTTTGAGGTGGTTGTTGACGACGACGAAGCTGTACCTGACGTGCAGCACGGTCACGATGAACAGCACGTTGCGGACCTGCACGATCCAGTACGTGAAGAAGTAGAAGCAAGACACTCCGTTGATCCAAACTGAATAAAAGATGAAGTTAAAAGAATTTTTATTTGCGTTAATACATTTGTTTACATTGTTGGTGTCCCTGGCAATAAGAACAGTTGGCAATCTTATTAATTATTTCTAAAATCATTGTATAGGTATCAAGGGCTGTGCGTGGTTTTGAAAATCATTAAGGCCACATCTCACAGCGACCATACATATTACTTACATTCTTTATTCCTGATATTGTGTACTTGTCGAAAACTACTAAACTGATTTTAATAAAACTAATACCGTCCCTAATTCAAAACAAAACCATTATCATCCGTAGTTTCTAGGAAATCCGTGATCAAACATGCTACAAGATACAACCAATAAATACACTCACAACACTAAAAAAAAGCGAGTATGGCTCAGCGGTGCCAGTGTCTGCTTTTCATCCAGACGCACCCTGGTTCGAATCCGGCCCTACACCCATGACTTGTATTTTCAAGTTTTGTGTGGATGTGCAATCGCTTAGCGGTGAAGGAAAACATCGTGAAGAAACCGAGATGTTTAATGACCACAATATCCGAGGATATGTGTCTTCGAGGATTGGCGCCCACCACGGTTTATCTGCCCAAGAGAACTCCCCTTACGAATTTATTCTGCGGGGGAGTCATGACCCTCAGCCATGAGGAAATACGACTCAAGAGAGAGATAGAGAAAGAGAGAGAAAAGTACTTATAGATCATAGTATTAAAATTGTATCTACTTAATTTGACAATACGATGATACCATGACGGTGATGATAACATGGATACGAAACGGTGTTGAATACTGTTAAAAGTTGAGTCTGAAGACTCCTAACTCCACACAATGTGAGGCTTGCCTTCTTCATGTATCGAGTACGCGGCGGCGTTGGTCTCCACGTAGTTGACGACAGAGAAGATCACGCACACCACTGCTTGCGAGACAAGCACGGAGACCGCGCGCCCGCTCAAGGACGGGGGCCACGCATCGATGTTCAGCTCGGCGTTTATCTGGGCAAACCAAATATCTATATATATACAACTCAACGGTGATTGACTGACTGACTAATATAGTGATCTATCAACGCACAGCCCAAACTACTGGACGGATTGGGCTGAAATTTCGAATAAAGGTAGATGTTATGACGTAGGCATCCGCTAAGAAAGGATTTTTGGAAATGCCACTTTTAAAGGGGTGAAATGGGGATGCAAGTTTTACTTCTTAATGCGTGCGAAGCCGCGAGCACCCACTAGTCGTAGATAGATGTGTAGCTATTCTTAGGTTGACCTTGCGTTACTAAGTTAAGTCTTACTTGTTAATATTTCATAACTCTTGTATTGACGTGTAAATAATTTACGAAAATAAAATGATGATGATTATGATTATGATTAAGTACATGTAATCATTACTAATTATCGTATCAATCTGAAACTTTACATTGATGTATGTTTACAGTGATATAGTTTACATGACAATACAACTTATTGTTTTGTCATTCAAACTACACATTCTCGCAAAGTTTCATATCGGTATGATAATTTAAAATTATTTTATTCTTCTTCTTCTCTTCTCTCTTGCCAGAGTGGTCGTGGTCAACATGTAGTATTGTTCTGGGTGGCAGATGTAGCTCGCCTCACGATGTCCCGCCATCTCTCCCTGCTGCTGGTCAGGCTGGTGCACTCATGCACAGGGCCGCTCACCATTGCCTTCACTTGATCGGTCCATCGCATCGGAAATCGTCCACGTGGTCTAGAGCCTTCTACTCTGCCTTGAACAACAAGGCGATCCAAGGAGTCGTTGTTTCGCTTTGAGATGTGTCCAAAAAGTTTAAGAATGCGAGTTTGTACTTATTTTATAGATACGATACAATGTTACAATGCACCTTTTTGACGTGATTGAATGTGGCGATCATATCCCTTGTGTGCGCCGGCGCAGCGCACACCGCCACCGACGACACCAGCGCCATGAACAACGCCTGCAACCATATTATTGTTAAACTCGGTATATACGAGTACGAGTAGGTAGATGTCCTACCGCAAAAATAGTATACACATATATGAAGGCGAAAGTTTGAGAGTGTAAATGAAATTGGTATGGAAATAGGTTCGACCCTGGATATAACATATAGGTTATTTTTTTAACACGTCACGGATTAACGCGGATAAAACCGTTACAATAAAGGTCGCTTACATCATATACAACAACAGTTGGTCTGTGTAAAAACCAGTATTCTTTCAAGTTGAGAACATGAGCTAAGTAGAACAAAAGAAATCTAATACAAAGGTTTACCTGCAAGAACCAGACCACCTTTCTAGTCTCACTGCGCATACGCACGGTGGCCTCTGGCGGCAACTGCAGCTCCCGCGCCACCGCCATCATGGTGATCGTGTCTAAATTGGAAATAAAGAACCAATTTATTGAATTAGCTCCGTGGCTCTGGTGGAAAAATAGAAAAAAGCCTTCATACATTCGCATGGTAGACACTACCACGCATAACCTAGATCATTTTACCTTTGAAAGATGGAAAGTGTTTTTCCGCTGCAACTGCTCCTCATCAGGATCAGATAACAAACGAATTTGACTTATTATATGACTAACAAGAAAAGTACATCAATGAAGTCTTACTAAACATCGCGATCATAACGTGTCCGTAGAGCTGCCAGCGGCGGCTGAGCGCGGCGCGCCAGCCCGCGCCGTCCCGCTGCAGGCGCAGCGGCGCCAGACCCGCCAGCCGCGCCAGCCGCAGGAACCAGCACATGCCACCCGACACGAAGCACGAGCTCTTCTCCATGTTGTCTGGAAATAAGACTGAAACACAGCACTTTATTCAACTTCTTAGTCATAGATTATGCTTCTTTGTGTTTGAGAAAAAAACAATGAATTCTCGGGTTTGTCACGAACCTCAGGAATGAGGAATACGTCTCTCATTCGTCTCTTTTATTGCATGTTTCTATGTTTCTATGTAGGTTTCATGTTTGCGAAAGAGTGAAACTGTGGTTGCAGTTGAACCAACATTAAAACTCGCAATCGTTTCTAGTAGAATCAACATAACGATGCATCTAAGAACTCAATAAATAAAATATCGAGCATACCTACATACTTACTTGATAAAGGAATGTTCTTCTAGTACTTATTGGTTTTTTTTTCACGAATATTTTCAACCATAAACTGACGGAAAAATATTCAATAAATCAGAGACTGGTAGGTACTGTGTTACTGTTGTTTTCTTTTTATGTGTCACCACACGTGTTGATCTGAAGAAATGTGGCGATGTTTTAAATAGATACGACATATAGGTATGTAGGCACTACGTCAATATTGTTTATGTACCTAAGTTTACTTTAACCTTCGACAAATAATGAAAGCTAACATCAGAACAGCTCTTATTGATCTCTTTAACGATACAATTGCGTGATTTTGTCGTTTTTAAAAATCGTATCTTGGAATCCCAAGTGGTCGACGCCCTGTTGGTCGACCCAGATACCGCTGGAGAGACGCCGTGGAAGCTGACTTGCAGGAACTTGAAGTTGCAGACTAGCAAGTGGCAGCCCAAGACCGGCGAAGGTGGCATTCTCTTGTGCTGGAGGCCAAGACCCACTTCGGGTCGCTGCGCCATAGGAGTAATAGTAGTAGTAGTTTTTATCGTTCTGAAGTGAAGGTAATTTATTATTATGTTCAACACTTTGGTAGCTTTATATCAAGATAAAAGTAGCTTATTTTACTCTCGTGACTCTATAGCTCACTCCACACCAAAAACCTTGAATATCCGTTGCTCCGTTGAAGCGCAGAAGAGAAATAAATAACAACCACACTTACAGATTATGATGATCATTAAATATCATATCAAAAACATTGTATTTACATGCTTACTGGTAATGGTAACTAACGCTTATCATTTTGAGGGTGGCTTTAGAACTTGAAAAGAAACATTGTGTTCTACGAATTTGGATATGTCGGTTCGGCAAACATTTTGTCAGGGGGAGTTGAACTTTTTGAATAGAACGGCTGATGTTTTTTCTTTTTTTTACTTATTTTACCCATTTTTTATAACCTCAACCGATGGAATGCACAGTGAACAGAACATTCTTCTGCAACGAGCTGGCTGCTAGCTGCAGAACTGCTGCAGCAGTGTACCTTCATCCTCATAGTGCAATACAGATATGTATCTTTTTTTCCCATGAGTAGGTACATACCCAATTTGGCATAATAATATTCATTATAAAACACCATTTTACCGAACTGTAACTACAGTAGCTTTTGAGCCTTGTAAAATACTGTTATACCAGCGGTATACGTGTCTTTCTTTCTTCTTTCTTTCTAGTCCCTCAGCACGAGGCCTGGACCTCCAGTGGGGTTGTGAGCTGCACAACACCATATTATTATAAATCTTCTAAATATATAAAACTCAAAGGTGACTGACTGATATAGTGATCTATCAACGCACAGCCCAAACCACTAGACGGATTGGGCTGAAATTTAGAATGAAGGTAGATGACTTTTAAAGGGGTGAAATAGGGGATGCAAGTTTTACTTCTTAATGCGAGCGAAGCCGCGAGCACCCACTAGTGTTAAACATAAATAAAAACTAGACATAATTGCATTGCCATGTTGTGCCCAAGTTTCGATTATCATCTATGGCTTGTCTAATAGGTATACATTTTGATGATGACATTTTTATCTCCTTTGATTGGTGGCTCAGTTTATATTATTTTCCCGGTAGTTTTATGAAGTTGGTTTGATCGGTTTCATCTTATTTTTGTTGCAGATTCTTCGCAACATAACTGCCTACTAGGTTCTTACCAATCTATAATCAATTTAACTAAAGTGGGCTAGGTATTTTTAATGTCTAGCGTAATCTGAATATCTTGTGTAGGTAATCAAGTACTCGTATTTATAACCGCAATACTCGGAATGACTCGGATAAGTACATTCATTTTGTTCAATGTAGGCAATGTTTTTGTACGTTATGTCATGATTCTACATTATGTTTGTATTCATGATTCGATAAATTATAGTTATAAATATATACACCAGACCATTATTTTTGTTGTTATACAAACATTGTACCTACGCGTTGACTATTTACCCTGCGCTTTAATCGATCACAATAATTACCTACTATTAAGGTACTTAGTGTTTTACAAACAAATTATTTTATATGTAATACCACGTTGAAATCAAACATCGGTAGACTTTTATACGAATCGTTTTTTATTGATTTGGAATCTAACCTAACCATAGATAAAGCTTGTCCTTTTGGTCAAAGAAAGAAGTTAGTAATTGTAATGTATAGACTATAAATGAGTACATAATATAATTATTTTCTTTAGTTTTTCTGCATAGCTACAACTATGGACTAAAAGGAACCAATTTCTAGATACGAAATCTGGCAAAATAAACTAGATTCATTCATGTGTATTTTTTTGGTTTATAGCTCTTATTACTGAATTCTAAAATGGGTAACTAACGAATAACCTTTTAACGGTGGTTTTAGTGCATCAAAAGCAACAACGCATCCTAATAAAACGTACGATCCTCCGATTTTTTTCGCAGATTTCCAAAAATCGTAATACAAATGTTTCTGGTTCTGTGGCACTTCAACCATTCTCAAAAGATGTTGTGAGTAAGTTACCAGTAACTCTGTATCTGTGTACTTATGACTGTACGCAATGTAAGCAGTTGTTAGGCCATTTATCATTAGTGTTAAGGTTAACATATTAAAGTCATCTATTTTCTAATAGGTAAATCCATTTTTTTCTACACACAGCTAAGTTTACGAGTAAGGACTATTTTGTGCTTCGAGCTCAGACAAAAAATATTCAAATTCGAATGATGTCTGTGGGCTCGTGCGTGGTGTCGGGCGGGTTGGCGGCCATCTTGCGAGTCAACAAGTGGCTGTGCCTGGCGCCACTCCGCTTCCACAAGGAGCAGCGCGGCTACAGGGTCACTCTGTCTCCGCAAGCCTACTATATTGGGAACTTTCTCGTTACCATATTCAGTTAGTATGGAATTTGTTTCTTATTATGTCATGAAGCGCTAACTTGTCCAGAGGGCACCGTGCGCAAACTTCATAATAGTGTCTTGTCAAAAGCGCTAGTCAATTGTTGTGACGTTCAACACAATGACAAATAACACATTCACCCATAATATTTTCGGCTCCTATTCTATTTGGTACTATTCTTACGAAAATTTAACTTTTTCTTCAAAGTATCGTAGTTGTATTCTGAATGCGTGCGATGTAAATCCAGATGGTGCCCAGTTGTGGAACACCGGAGACGTCCTGTCCCAGCTGGAGAGTAGGGTGGACATATTGACGGTGTTGTTCGAGAGCACGCTGGTGCTGGCTCCCAGCTCCCTCTCCACGTCCTGTGCGCGCGCACACATGCGCTGTCTCATACACACACTCAACGATGTCCAACAGGTAAATAGCCATTCCCAATTACTTTAATATAAAGAACGTGTTTAGAAGACAAGAGGAGAAAGGCGTATGCCACATAGAAAGAGCCCAAGGTAGAAAGAAATATTCTTTTCTTTTCAGCTTAAAATATTCCAGCAAGTAGAGACGATCATGAGTTGAGGATTAAAAAAACATCGAAACTATGTGAAACAATAAACATTTTTTACCATTTCTGTAATATATAATTTTGTCTCTGATATAGGGCCGTTGTGCAAGTAGACCTTAATTTGTAAAAGTTTGTACATGTTTTATTATTTTTGTTCGCAGATAAATTCCGATATGAATGTAAAGCTCTGGTCGAAACAGGTACCAACAAAACTGCAAATATTGATGATGTCCTGGGTGGTGATCAGTGTGATAATGATGACGTTGTATATTCTGGTGACAAGCACAGATATCGTTCCCAATTTCAGTAAGTCGTATAATATACGTAAACAGCAAGGATATTATTTCACTATTTAATTGTTTTTATTACGAGCACTTAGAAAGAGTTTCTTACTCAACTAATTCAGAAAATCAGTATTTTGTTTTTTTATATTATAACTATAACCTGTATATGTAAGCATGATATTTTAAACTTATCAAGTCATGTTATATGTACATATTACTACATTGCTTGTACTTCTATGTTGTGAGATAGCTTAAGTTAAACGTAGTGATTAATATCTCTGTGACTTGGGTATCTCATGGTTTGTCCCATTTGTAGTACTCAAAGATGTATAGATGTTTATTGTCGGGTGCCGCAGGCCAGGCAGGCAGGGTGTAACTACTTACGCCAGGCATGATGTCGCAGGAACCACCTTGTATTGGAGCAGCTACCGTACAACCTTACAAGATTGCCCTTTCGATATGAATTTGCCCAGCAGGGTGTTTTTAAGAAAAAATGAAAAAAATTGCAACATATTTTAGTAGAATTTGTTTTTTTGGCTGATAGTAGAATGTTTAACATATTCCTGGCAACACTACGCAAGCGTCTGTCGCCAACGTCATTTCAGTCGAAAGACAGAACGTGTCAAAGTTGGACGTGGGATTCGCGGGCCAAAAACAGTGCCAGAAACTTTTGCCGGAGGTCTGTTTACACGTTACAGCAGGTAAGATATTTGTGAACTACTAATAGTTTATAGCAAATAAACGATAGATATCGATTATACTGCGCAAAAGCTTTCTTAGATTTGAAAAAAATCAATTGGGCAATGTCATATTACTTTTTCTAATGTACTGTTTACGACTTTGCCCACCTAAATATTGGTATCAGGGTTGTCACCTCCTTAGTTATTTTTACCGGACTGATATAAAAGGAGGTGTTAATTTAGGATATAAATGTATAAATATGTAAAAATATATGACTACTGTCATACCATGTTGTGAGTTGTTAATCATAGTTTACATTGTGGTAAATATATACATATTCAACGCCTTTTCGCTAAAATACATAAATTGAAAATTAAACGAACTTATCTATGTGATGTTATGCAATTTTTTTGTCGTTACCTACATAAACTTGACGAAAATATAGGAAACGTGAGGGGAGGGGTCTTAATAAAATATTTTGATTATTCACGAAAACTATAGCTAAAATGCTTTTTTATATTATTATTTCAGAATGAAACCTACGAACCCTAAAAGTACTAGGAAAAAACGACGACAATTAGGATCTAGAAAATATAGAGATTATTCAGAAGAAATGTTAGAATTAGCTGTTGAAATGGTAGAAAAAAAAAGAATGTCAAGTCGAGAGGCAGAAAAAAGATTTGGGATCCCCCGACGAACAATTTTAAATAAAATTAATAACAGACACACGAAACCAGCTGGTGGACAAAAAAAACTTTCCGATGAAGAAGAAACAAAACTAGCAAATGTCTTGATTGCTTCCGCAGACTACGGCAGCCCCATGACTAAGATGGACATAAAAATGTTGGTTTACAAATATGTAGAAAAAAATTCAAGAACTGAATTATTCAACGGCAAACTACCCAGCGATGTGTGGGTAGAGGGGTTTTTAAATAGACACCGCTCAAAATTATCCGTGAGGACCACCCAGAATATAAAAAAGGTCAACAATAAAGAGTGACAACCCTAGTCCATCGTTTTATTTCTATGAAAAGTTGCAAAAAAAAAAGATGACTTTGCCCATTCTAGTTTAGCAAGAAATGAGAAAGATTAAACGTTTTAATGATATACGCCTATGTTAGCCAGTTTATTTGTTTAAAATTTGCCCTAACCAACATACACATAAAGTTGAAAACAGCGGAAATATGAATTTTTTTTTCGAAGTGGGCAAAGTTGTAAAAAGTTCTCAAAATTTGGCCCGCTCTCTATAAATAGGTTTTTGCGTAATAAGTTTGGGTTTTCTTGATATTATTATTTATTTTTTGCAAGAAGCAATGCATTCAACGATGATCTAGCCAAAACGCAAAATAATATCGATGGAATTTTTTTTTTAATTCAGCATTTAATAGAACAAATCAAAAAAACCGGGCAAAGTTGTAGGGGTTGACGGTACATGATCTATATGCTCTTCTTCGACTACACGGTGAACCTAATGTTAGTGATTCAGTTCTTGTTGCTGGCGCTGCATGTCCGCTCCTGCTTCTGCGCCGTTAATGAAAACTTGAGGAAACTACTCTCAGGTAATACTAACTTAGAAAAAACTTAGGTATTTTTTATGAATTAAAACTGATAATCAGTGTAAATTAAAATCACAACCAATAAAATAACTGATTGAACTTCAATATCATACATTATTCCGTCATTTTGACTACCTTCGCAACAACAAAATCATAGTAATCAGTCTACCGTTAGATAGATGAGGTGCTATGAGATCTGTAAGTCTCCCATAACCAGAGATGTATAAGATACCCTACACAAAGTATCTGAAATACAAGATGCAATGTACTGCACATAACGACACACATAGTTAAATAATATGTGGTTGCATCGAGTTCCTCCAACGGTCGTGTGGTTCACGTACGTAGAGGACGGCCGCCAGGGGGTGTCCCCCGGCGAGGCGGCGCGTGTGCGGCGCGCGTGCTGCGCCTACGTGCGCGCCTGCGACACCGTGCGGGCCGTCACCCGCGCGCACGGAGCGCTGCTCATCATCATGCTCAGCATCTACGTCGTGCAGCTCATCATCTCCCCCTACTACATCATCAATATACTGCGTATGTGACGATTATTTACATTATTTATTTATTAAATTAATATTTAGCAAATAAACATAATAATTGAATGTAAGTACACTTTATTTCAACAAATTTACAATGTACAATAATGGTGTATTAACATTTTCATAAATAATGATAAATAATGAGACAATATGAAAAATTTAGAAGTGTGAAATCTTCATTCCATATGTATAGCCCATCGAAAATAATTTAATACATTTTGTTCATATTTTGAAAAATTGATATGAAATATGTTGTAATATGTATACTCTTTTTATCTCTCAAACTCAAACGGAAAGGTCCCCCTTATAATAATTATAATATGAATATCGTGTGTCCAGGGGATGGCTACAACAAGGAGGAGCCAATAAAGTTGCTGGAGTTGTTTATAGAGATGTTCTGCTGGTTTGCCACTATCGTCAAACTGATTCTACTCGTCGAACCTTGCCACGACACGCATCTTGAGGTACTACTTCTATATCTTTCATCATAAACTTGTAGTAGAAATAATAGAAATAATGTAGATATAATGTCTCACCGTTTCTCTCTGCTTGAAATATTAATGGAGAATAATATTGAATAGTGTATTGAATATTTTTGAACTAGTCGTTAATTGTTCAAGTAAGTATGGTGCTGTCCGCAGATGGCCGCCACCCGCGAGCTGGTGGGTCGGCTGATGCGGCGGCCGGGCGCGGCAGGCGGCGCGGCGGACGAACTGGGCCTGTTCTACAAGCAGCTCGTGCTCAACGACGACGTGGCGTACCAACCCATGCAGGTCACCACCATACAGCGGAGCTTGTTTCTCACGGTCAGTGCTCCTGCTATATGACATGTTATTCCAGATTTTACCACAAAATAAGCTCACCGCTTTGGTAAATGCCGGCACCTGGTTTCGCGCACCGGCCAGGTTCGGTGAGTCTTGTGCAAAACAAATTTGCTGCGATGTACTTAGTCCGATTATGAAGAAAGATCGAAATGAGGTGATTTTACAATTCTGGATAATATCATAATCCAACTGTTAAAGTAAGTTTTGTATGGATTTCTGTATTTTTTTGAAGGCCGAAATTATTTTGGTGATTCTCAGAAAACAAATACCTTTGAAGCAGTAAGTTCCAAAGTGACAATAGGTTTTGTCATTGACCGCACCTTATATCCTCATTAATTAAACTGATAAAAGTTATTATTTTCAACCTTGAGTTTTTCAGGAATTTAACTGCTGTTTATTGTTTCAGATTATCGCCTGCATTACTACTTATTTGGTAATAATGCTGAATCATTTTTAAAAAACCTCTCATTCCATCTTATTGCACCAATGTTTTTTACTTAATTTTGGAGTGTGAGTCGTTTTCAAGATGACCGCTGTAATTTTTTACTTAGTTTTTATCCGTGGTTGTTTATTATGTTTTCGGTAGGTACTTTAAGACAGACATTTATTGTCATTACAATACAGCATATTCATCAATATAATATAGTTTGTATAAACACGAGTTGTAGTTACACGTATGTTTGTATAAGAATTCTTATTAGACGTATAAGTTATTTAAGTAGCCTGCAAGCTTGTGTTACAGTATTAAAGTATAGAATAATAGTAAACAAATGTTTAAAGTTATTAATTACTTAATATATTGTATTGAATGTAGTGCAGCATTTATTTCATAGATGGTCATATCCCGAACTATTATCTTTTATAATTTGAAGTTTTTTTAATACGTAATAGGCTTACGTTTGACTACAGTTAAGCACCAATGAAGTCTAAGTTGTAGCACACTTGCCTAGAAGAAACCTATGTAATCTGGATTTGAAGACTCTTGGGTTATAATTTTTTGGAAACAAGGCTCCAGATAAAGCAAAAAAAGGCAAAGCGCTTCGTGAAGTATAATTATTGCTACTAGTCAATCTCAACTATCACTACTAGGTATGTCGTCATGTTGCCAAGTATCTGAAACAAAGAGTATATCTTTTTTATAAATAAAAATGAATTGTTGTTCGTTAGTCTGACTAAAACTCGAGAACGGCTGAACGGATTTATCTTATCTTAGCCTTGAAATGTTCGTGGAGGTCTAGGGAAGGTTTAAAAGGAAAAAAAAACAAATAAAAAAAAATAAAAAAGTTTAGGTCGCAGTACGAAGTCTGACATTTTCCACAGACGCATAGTTGTACCGTACATGTAAAAAACTTCGTTCAAAATTATATCACTCTATCTCCGATACAAAAGAGACCGAGTTTTCCAGTTCAGTGAAGTGATTGATCGATTTAATTGTAGTTTTTAAATCTAATGTTTGTACATATATACAAGTAAAAAGTGGACTTACAGTTAGGATCAAGTGTCGCGAGACGGTGATGACGTTGAGAGGCATGTACGCGACCTGGTTGAGGAGCAGGTGCTTGCAGAACTGCTCCAAGTCCACGGCCAGCGGCTGCAGGGGCTCCACTCGCCGCGACAGCTGGCACACCAGCTCGCGGGTGCGTAGCATCTGGACAACATGACACCACACGAATATTATAACCGTAGTAATACATTCTGCGTACACCTTTGAGTAAAACTAACACCTTCAATTTTGGTAACTAATTATTTACCGACATAAACACGGAACAAAAAGTAGTCTATGTGCTGGTTGGTTTCATCTTTATCCATAACTTTTAGTAAATATGGTATGGAGGTATTGCAGTTTTGTATTATTTATTTTAAATTCAATAACATACGAGTACAATACTTACAGTTTACACCAAAACGCACAGTATGCTATAACTTCCAGATATATGTATCTACTTATATTTTACAATACCGAGCTTTATAAAAACTTGGATCACTATTGAACTTTATACAAAAACGTAACATAGAATTAAATCTAGAATATATCAACCTCAGGGATTTGAGCAATCATATCGTTGAGTAGATCTATGGCGTACATAATTATGGAAACAAATAGAGACGGATACAAATAGAGACGGATACAAATACGGGTAATAACCATACATTTTTTTTATACAAGAACTATTCGGTGATCCATTCAAAGTTTTGCCATTATGGCGAACTTCAAACCGGATGAACCAAATTGGAAACATTGGGTGACATTTAATAGAAAAAGTAACATAAAGTTAAAATCTAGATGAACATGTCGGAATAGTTGAGTACCTCCAGATGCGTGAGGTGGCAGGGCTCGACGACAGTGATCAGGTTGACCAGGTGGAACAGGATCCAGTACACCTGACTAAACTTCATGTAGCAGCTTAGTGGGTCCGTGCATTTCCCTTTGACTGGTAAGAAAATATGTAAGTTATTTCATGAGTTGCAATTTCTCTGAAGTAATAATTTCCGTACGTACTAATTCTTGGCATGAACAGAAAATATATATAGCCATACGTATGTATGGTGGCCACAATGTTCATCGGAATCCATGACTTCTTATCATCAGGAACTTCAACCAAGTTGTGTTCTCATTACAAGAAAGGTTTTATTATTTGAGGCAAATAAACTACTTTTACGCTTGTTGGCAGAACACAATAGATTTATATTGCATTGTACGGTCGTAAAAGTGGACGGTGTGCTGAATTTTTTGTAAATATCTGTTTGTTTTTTGTTACTTTTTCTGTATGTTTAAGTCTTTTTTGTATATACTTGTGAAATATATGTAAATATTAGTTAGTTATTGGCAATAAAATATAGTCCTTACGTAAAAGCTAAATTTATCTACAATTAGTCTTGACTAAAGCGCTGAGGGTATTTTTTATACGATACAAGTTCGTGTAAGAGTGGAGTTGTTAATAAAAGACACAAATCACTAACTTCCAAAAAAATAACGTACAGAAATCGTTAATAAAGTAGTAAGGCTTAAGGACGAGGCGCAGGAAGGTGACTGCCAGCACTAGCATCAAGGCGAGGCCGTGTGCCCGGTCGACGGCGCGCACCACGCCGCAAGCACTGGCGTAGCACGAGAACAGCTGCCGAATGCTGGCCTGCAGGACTGGGCTGGCGCGGGCGGGTTTCACATCTGCAGATATATCGTCATATGCACACTTGTTTTAATTGCCTGAGTACAATGTTGCAGTAAACTAAAAAAGTTATTCCACAGTATTTTGAATTAAAACATACCAATTTGCCAAATCACTTCATGTAATGAGAAGATGTTGGTATTGGGCTTTCTGCAATCAATCTGGTGACCAAGGATTATTGAGTGAGTGGTATTTATCCTGTTTTTGAATGATCATACCTGAATCTCTCCTCATGGCACTGCTCATTGAGTCGACAGACATGTTAATGCCTCTGAACTTATTGTTTGGTTTACGAGTATGTGATCTATTATCTCCTAACAATATGGAGGCCTCTTGTTGTTTTTTAGCTAAAATATTCAAGTAAATGTAAAGACACCGGAAATATTTTTTCCTAAAATTGAAATTGATTTCATCACATTTTGTAGTTAATCAGGATTCTATCAGATTTAAAAATTACAGAGAAGTTTTAATTAAGCGTGAAGTTGGCCAATGTCTGGAGAAAATATATATATCATGAAGTTTAATCGATTAATGATAAAAAATAATGTTATCATAGTTAGTAAAAACGCGACACCTACAGATAATAATACATACTTATTAAAGTTTAAACACTAAACAGTTGACAATACCTTTAAATTCATGAATCAGTATATTTGAGATAATCTCATTGACGGCGATAAAACATGATTTGACATGAAGCACTAGGAGCGTGAACTGGTATATGCCCAGCTGGATGCACCATGGTTGGACTTTCAACTGGGATCTTATCTGTGAAGTTAAAAACATTATGTACACAGAATTACTGCTAACAAACGTATGGCTTTTGAATAACTAGCAGTTTTATTTCCACAAGCTAAAGAACCTGTGAACATTTTGCACTAGTCATTCAATCAAACAAGATTTTTTATTAATTTGAGCGATAAGTGGTGGAGAATTCTATCGATCTATAAAATAATTTAAACCTGCATAGACAAGGTTTTACTAATGTTATACATAGATCTTATTAAGATTATTTAACAAAGAGTATATTAATTGGGTTCTAATAATAGCCAGACATACCTGATCAGTTCGGTTGCGGCTGTGTATGATACACTGCATGCGACCCTTGGCGCTGTACACCATGGAGCTGGCTGTGATCATCACCAGCATGGCTTCCACGTTGTAAGCTAGCACCTCGACGGGCCGCGAGAGCTGGTCCAGTTGGACACCACGAACTAAGACGAAGATTGTTATCAAGTCTACAATATAAAGAATAAAACTTATTAGATAACGAAATGTGGATACAAAATGACATGATTACAGAGAGAAAAAAGATGAGATTTAAGTAATTACCTGAACCGAACTCGGTACATGCTGGAGAAAGAAACTTGAGTGGGTAAGCGGGAATACAATAATGGAAAGGTGTTGAGCAGTCGACATTGTGATGTGAGAACTTAAATACTTTATTAACAGCTAGCTGATTGTCATTTTTGTAACAATCAGCAGTCATAGGTACCTCTTGCAGAGCCTTCACCACGACTATAATAGTAGTTTATGCAACTGTCATATAATAAAGGGTATTAAAACACGAGTGTGAGTTGTCATAATAGTAACGAGTGTTTTAATACCCGTGTTATATGCAGTTGCATACACTACTTTATCTTCACTAATGTTGTAACATTTTAACTTTTAATTTATTAAATTAAATTCACGCGTACGTGTATTGTCACAGTGATTTTGTCGCCTTTAAAATCTAACCAATGAGAGCGCAGCTGCGCGCAAGTCAATAAAACGCGACCAACCTGATTGCAGGGCTAATCAGGTTGGTCGCGTTTTATATAACGTTTTTTTTTTAAATTATTTATCTACAATGTACCTTTATGTCTACATGCAAGATCATGTTACAGCGTAAAAGGCACATCATAATAATAAAAATAAATAACCGCGGACCCCGATTCCCTGGGGGCTAAATGAGACCTCCTGCCTCCCGGCTTGCCTTGATTGGCCGTCCGGGAGTGGAAGACGCAAGAGCTAAGTACCTAAGCTCCAGGGTGGAAGTGTTAAAGGGCATAACGCCGCTAGTACCGCTCAGAGAACGCGCAGCACACCTCTCGACACCCTAAGCCACGCACACCAATGTTGCCCTTCCGGCGTCATCATAGGCTGCCTTTTGTGGAGGGCCCATTTAGTGAGTGGCAAGTCATCACCCGCTATAATTTTTATGAATGAGGCATAACTGGCGGGTGCCGTTCCTCGTACAATAGACCAGTTTAATTAAGTCAATGAACAACTCAACACAATAGCCATTAATACCATTAGTAACATTAATACCATGTCTGCAATAGTTACTTTATATACCTAACATCCTCTATCTGTAATTTTTACTTAATTTTAAGTATAATATTGTAAAAGGCCTCTCAGTGTTGGCTACGGCCCCACTGATGCCTTAAAAATACCGGGCGTAAGTCCCGAGAATCTGTGAAGAAAAATAAATAAAACACAATTTAGCTTTGCTAAATAAGATTTATTTCAGAGCGAGTAAAAATGCTAATGCATATATTGTTACAGTCAAAATAAAATAATCCAAATATTAAATGTATTATTAATGAGCAACCATAGTTTCAACATGTGAACAAATATTGAGGCGTCTATTCTACTATGATCTCGACATGTATGTAAGTAAGTGATTTGTTTTTTTTTTCATCCTTGTCATGTCAGTTTATTTAACATGCGATCCAAATGATTGTAGATTGAGTCGAATATAACATAAACAGTCGATAAAAAACTAGCTAACTAGGCAAGTTTTCCACATCCTAGCAGACATGGACAGCCGAGTTTTCGAACAAACTCATAGGAATATAGAATCAGTCTCTGATAGTGTGTCTGAGATACGAAAGAGAGAACGCCGACATGTAATTGAAAAGTAGCGCGAAAGACTTGGGCCAGAAGGTGACAATGACAGCTAACTGACATTAGGATTGTGTTTGACTTTTTACATTTTCTGGCATCGCACGACTTGCGCATTAAGCCAGAAAATGAAAAAAACCAAAGGATGCAGAATCCAACGGTTACACAACAGGATATGATTATAGCTTACTAGATGACGAAAATTTCTGCGTTCTGGTTATACCCAGAGGTTCTCAAATAGGGGCCTGAAAATGCGGCGAAATGGTTCCAGTAAAGGATGGTAGGGCAGTGTTTGCCTCGCGCTCGACTTGGCGAGTGCACTACCGTGCCCCTGAGTATGGTTATAATTTAAGTCTATGTAGGTACATCTATTTTGAGGGAAATAAATTTGTCTTGTTGATTTTATATTTATTAATTTATTGTAAGTAAAAAGTAAACCCAATGGAACTTGAAATAAAACTGTACTCATACATAATCAAACGCGTTTATTTTCGGAAAATAGCGAACCATTAAACACTTATCTATTATCTTTATAGTGATATTTCATGTAACTTAAAAGATTAGACTGTAATTAATTCGTGATTTTAAATAATTATTTGGCTATGCAAGTGCAAGATGTGTAAAAACCTAATTATATTTTCAAACGGATGCAGTGTGTGTGTGTGTGATACACACGCAAACATATAACTCTTTTAATCAGTTTATGATATCGATTACTATCGTCAAATAGGTAGTTGTGCTGGCAATTATCTGAAAGAAACAATATTTTATTACAATTCTCTTATATTCATAGATCATCATAAAGCATGGTTGATTTATTCAAAATTTAATTAAATATTTTTGTTAAAACTGTTGTAAACAAACAATGATCAGACCCTTTCACACGCGTTCTTCAAAATGGTAAAATTATGTTTTTTGTAAACATTATGAGGTGGGCCAGATGACTCTTGTGATCTAGATAAAAACTTATAAAATAAAATACACTTCAAATACGCCCACCTTTTAACCGAGTGGGACAATATTGGCGTACTTACAGTTAAGATCAAGCCCCTTTTGATGTGGATGATGGAAAGCGGTGCGTAGTAGACCTGGTTGAGATCGAGGACCTTGCAGAAGTGCTGGAGCTCCGCTGCCAGCGGGTCGTGGATGGAGGCGGCGCGCTGCATCAGTCTGTTCACCAGCTCGCGGGTGTGCCCCATCTGCACCAACATCAACTTAAAGCACGTTGAACGTATTCCTATCCGGCGTTAAAAACAAACCGGAAAGAACCAACCATACATTGAGTTTGGATTAGAACTCGATTATTGATCCTCCTGCCCGATAATAATTTGACAATCGACCATTGGTTAGTTGATATATCTACTTACTGTATTTGTTTTTATTTGAAATAATAAAATATAGGAATGTCATATTTGTATGTTTAAATCAGATTTTACCTTGCATTTATTCGACTGATAAAGGAAGAATGAGATGCATACTATCCATTAGTACCCATTATCATCAAACAGCTTTAAAAAGTACCACAAATGAAAGTTTATTTAGTTGTCATAAAACCTTCACTAATCAAAAGACTCAGCAAAAAAGAACACGAATAGACCTTTAAGACTACGTACCTCCGTATATGTTCCTTCGCAGGGTTCGACTATGATTATGATGGTAATCAAGTGTGTGAAGCATCGGATACTGTCCAAGAATATATTCATAAAATGAATGTGACCTGTTTGCGAAATAACGGAAAATTTAGTAATACATATTTTTTGAGTCTCTGGAAGGGGTGGATGCTTGTGGCTTTGTCCACTATTTTCTGAATAATTTCTAGATGCTACAATATTTGACATATTTTAGAAAAATATATAAGGGAAAAAAGGACTCTCACAGAAACCCTCCTTTTTAGTAAACTTCAGGATGTTTTTGATTCTAGCATGATTTCGTAACCATATAAGTGCGTTGTGACCACAAAAAGAGTTGTGACTACATCAGTACGCCGCGGTGGTGAAATGCCACCTGAAGTTCTAAGGTTCTAGTAGTTTACCTGCAAAGAGAGGGATGAATATCCTTGACCTGCACACGTTTTGGTGCCCGTTGATGAAATAAGATGTCGCTAGCAGCCACATTATGGTTAGTTTCTTTTAGCATCAGGCCAACAAAAGTTTCTCAGAAATATGAAATAAGTACTTAATCAAGAATAAACCGTCGTCGTTATATTGTCATATTTTTTTGTAAATAAAATAATATATAATATATGAATGAAAATGTATCGGGTAAAATGTAGTTATTTTGTACACTATTATTTTTTCTTATAAGACTTATCCAGAGACAGACGTCACATAGAGCAACGTAGCGACAGAGCGATTCATTATCCGACATAGCGGCAGAAAAAAATGCAAATCTCGTACCTATTCTGTGTCAAGTTAAAAAGAAGCTTACTTAAAGGCGTCTGGTCGGTGATGAAGTAGTAAGGAGTAGCGACGAGGGCGATGAAGCTGGTGGTGAGGATGGCCAGCAGCATCAGGCCGTGAGCGCTGTCCACGGCGCGGACACAGTCACACGCCGCGCCGTACGACGCACAGATGCGAGGTATCATCTCGTAGGACGTCTTGTTGTCTGTATGTACCGGTACATGCAATACAAGTATGTTACCTATATACTTTGAATTAATTCTATTATTTTTAACCGACTTCAAGAAATAAGGTTATCAAATCTTCTGACAGGTTTTTGTTAATCTTTTTTATGATGATCAGAATGGTGACATATTAATAACTAGTAGACGCCCGCAGCTGTCAGCATGAAAAGTAACCTGTAACAGTCCTAAAAACTCATACTACCTACATACCAAAAATCATGATGATCCGATCAGCCGTTCTTGCGTGATGAGCGTACAGACATAAACAGATTACCATATAAACAGAAAAAATATCATAAACCTACTAAAACGTGTTTCATTATCAGTTAAAGTACATAATATACACAAAAAATATATATTGATTTGTAGATAGATTGATAATTTAAAAAAAATGCATTTATAAATAAATAAATACTTTGTTCAATAGGTCAGATTAGTCTCTTACTAAAAATAAAAACATTGCTAACAGCAAAGGCACCTAATTTAAAAAAAATATAAACTGACTTTCGTGAATGAATTTATACACGAGATGAATAATTTATACACATTTTAATTTATCTGAAAAGTAAATGACTATGTTTAGAAGTGTCGACACGAATTTTGGCATATTCAATTAGGTAATGCAAATTCATACCTTCCAAAAGTATAGTTAAAGTATAGTTGACCGCCTTGAGTCCAGCTCGCACGTGGTGAACTAGCGACATAAACAGTACCGTGGCCAGGGTTGAGTACCAATGAGCCATGTATATAAGGAAATTGCAGATATTCGCCAATATAACATTTTTAAAATCTAGAATAAAACAAAACATGATGTACATACTCGTATACTGATTGCTATGTTTCATACATAGCCATGTAGTAAATGACATTATAATAAATAATTCGTAATAAGTAGTGCTAGTTACCAAGTGGGGCTTTCATAACTAAAGCTATGTGTATTTCGTCACTAATTAAACGCAGCAAGTCGAATATTATCCAGCCCCATATAAATCGCCTTTGTGTCTTAGATAACTGCTCTGGTTCATATCTGACATTCAAGTCGGCGTGAATCTGTGACAAATTATTTAAAGTTTTAATTAATTAAAATTGATTTATAAATTATTGGCAAAGACTCGCGTATAATTTTGTACACTAGTTTTAACTTACTATGGCGAATAATTAATTAAATTATTCTATAATGTACCTGTTTGACCGTGTTCAAGCTTGTGATAAGGCTTGTCATCCGTCGCGGTGCGCCCCACACAATGATAATGACGGTAGCTGGCGACAAAAACACTCTCAGCACCCACAGCATTTGCTGCACGAACGTTCTTATCTGAGCTCTCGCCTTCACATAGTTGACCAGCACATAGTATGCAACCAACATACCTGCCAACAAAATGTAACTATTAGTTCCACCATCCTCAGACTCTCGTAGCGGACACCAAGTTAACAATATTGGAAAGAACTCACTGAGTGTGACGACGAGCATGCGTGTGAGTGTGAGGTGAGTGCGCGCGAGTCGCACTCGCAGGCCGGAGCGCGCGCGCCGGCAGCGCAGCGGCGCCAGCCCCAGCAGCCGCGACACACGCAACAGCGCCCACAGCTCGCCGCTCACGAGGCACTCGCCCTCCGCTGCCATGCTGAGCGATGTCATGGAAACGTTGACAATCGCTCGCTGATGGCAACAAACAAGCTGACGATTGTGTTCGAAACGAAATTAATATGGTGGTGAGGCAACAAATACGCCAGGTCGTAGTAGAAAATAAGTTTTACCAACAATTAACCACATCAATTAATTGGTATGGAGTTTAACATTAATAATTAATGTATAATCCTAATTATGTTGGCCAATTAATGTTTACTAACTCCGTTTTGTTTTTACTATCCACATTGTAGGAAATTGTTTAAATTGAGATAAAAAGGCTTGATATGACTTAATCTAACAGAAATATCTTTTATAAAGTTGTTTATTATGGTAGATGAAAACAGTAGATAGCATGTCTTTTTTAACATAACAAAGGTAATAAAAACATAACTATTTGATGTATCTAACATCTACATGTCAATTTAACATTGTAAATTCAGGAATTACAACAAAGTCAATGCACAAAATAAATAGTAATGACTGTGTATTTTCTACACACACCCAGCAGAGTTGTAGAGTTGACAAGGTGTCTCGCAGTATACATTAACTGTGTAGAGCCTCCAGTGATGAGCACGGAGTCGTGCTTGGTGTCGGCCGGGCTGGCGGTACTGGCGGCCATATGATAGTGCGAGGCAACAAGTGGCTGTGCCTGGCGCCACCCCGCTTTCACAAAGAACAGCGCGGCTACAGGGTTACTAAAATAAGAAGGTAGTGAAAAAGACGAAATGAGGGAGGGTACACCCAGACAAGAAGTTCTGATAAGAATGGAAGGGCGTTCAAAACTCTTACAACATTTTGCAGGAGCAAATTTTTTTATTTATTTCTATGATTTTTTGGTAATTTTTAATAACCTGGCCGGGAACTTTGTCAACACATTGGGAGAAATTGTTGGAACGTGTTCTGTTATCAATGCTAAGTACTTCCAAATTGTTGGAACGTGTTCTGTTATCAATGCTAAGTACTTCCAAATTGTTGGAACGTGTTCTATTATCAATGCTAAGTACTTCCAAATTGTTGGAACGTGTTCTGTTATCAATGCTAAGTACTTCCAAATTGTTGGAACGTGTTCTGTTATCAATGCTAAGTACTTCCAAATACTTTAGATGACGGCACCATTGCAGGTCCACCAGAAGTTGTATACCAAGATTTAAAAGTAATTATTTCTCAATTTAAAACACTGGGATTGGAGGTCAACCCCGCTAAGTGCGAATTTTTCCCGTGTAGCGCAGTTGTGTCTTCAAAATTTACAAGTTTTAGTGCCTTGTTACCCGGCATCAGAGAAATTTCCCAAAATACATTTACCCTGTTAGGTTCACCTATTTTTATGGAAGCAGTCCCTGACGCTATTGCCAGCAAATTGTTAATATTACTGGCAATTCATGAGCGCCTCAAATTAGTTCCTGCACACGTGGCCATTACTTTAATCCGCATGTGCTTTGCGTTGCCAAAAATCACATACCTTTTACGGACCACCCCAACCTGGCTTTGTGTTGAGGAAGTGACCTCTTTCGATGATGCCCTAAAATCGGTAGTAGAGTCTGTCCTGAATGTAGCTCTAAATGATACTCAGTGGAGGCAGGCTTCCCTTCCGATTAGATATGGTGGCCTTGGGATACGTTGCGCACGCGATGTGGGCTTGCCAGCTTTTCTAGCATCTGCACATGGAGTTGCTAACCTAGTCACTGTCTTGTTACGTTCTAATGGTGACTTGGGAAACATTCCTTTTGTGTCTGATGCTATGTCAGCTTGGTCAGTACTCAACTCAGGCGTACCGTGTCCAGAAGCGAAGCACGTACAGCGGGCGTGGGATGATGTTGGTGTGAAGCGTTTCCATAAGCAGTTGTTGGAGGATGCTGTGGAAGTTGATAGAGCCAGACTACGAGCTGTGTCGCAACCAGAGTCCGGTGCTTGGCTACATGCACTACCGTCTCCACACCTGGGCACTTTTCTTGACGACGACTCTCTGCGTGTGGCGGTGGCTCTCCGCCTGGGCTGCAAGGTGTGTGAACCCCATGTATGCACTTGTAACACCATGGTGGGAGCTGATGGCCATCACGCATTGAGTTGCCGACGTTGCTCAGGGAGATTCTCGCGGCACCATGCTCTAAACGACATAGTTCGTAGAGCTCTCAATTCTGCAAATATCCCGTGTGTCCTCGAGCCTGTGGGGCTGAGCAGATCTGATGGCAAGAGACCGGACGGGCTGACTCTGGTGCCCTGGAAGAACGGCAAGTGCCTAATTTGGGACGCAACTTGTGTCTGCACTTTTGCCGCCAGTCACCTGAGTCGTACCATTCACTCACCGTCAGCTGCTGCCGAGGACGCCTGCAGAAGCAAAAAGCAGAAATATACTGCCTTGGAATCGCTCCATCATTTTGTTCCGGTTGCCGTAGAGACCATGGGCAGTTGGAGTGGTGACGCTAAAGATTTCGTCAGGGAGTTAGGCCGAAGAATTAACGAGAAGACGGGAGACACCCGCTCTGGATCATTTTTGGTGCAAAGGTTAGCCATCGCGATTCAACGTGGCAACGCGGCGAGCGTAATGGGAACCTTTGCGCCGGGAGCAATCCGGGGTGGGCTCTTTGATTAATTTTTGTTTGTTTTATTTTACTTCATATTTTAGTTATATTATATATTTTTATATTATGTTTAAGACTTGTAAATATATACTACTTCCAAATTGTTGGAACGTGTTCTGTTATCAATGCTAAGTACTTCCAAATTGTTGGAACGTGATTTAACTGTTAAATATTTAACAGTTAAATCCGAGTTTTAAAATATGATTATGGAAAAGGCTTCTCTCATCGCATGATTTCAATTTATGACAACTAATACGACCAAGTAAGTGATGATATTTAAGGTTTATGTTTCTTGTATCTATTTTGTATTTTTTTATTTTTGCTGTATCATTTCCTTTTTTATAACTTAATCATTGTCTCGTACGTGACGTCACAGCCAGCCCCAACGGAAGACCAGCGCTGATTACTTCCAGTAATCAGCATTATGCTGAGTTGGGGCTGTGTTGAGGCAGACTTATTTGTTTATTTATTGTATATATATGTGTGTTTATGTTTTGAAGACTCTTAATAAATGATTTTCTATTCTATTCTATTCTATTCTATGATGCTGGCAAACATCTGAAAAATAACAATTTTCTTTAGCCGCATAAAACATGTTTTAGGTAATAAACTGGCTTGATTGCAGATCACATTTTTTAACATTTTTTGGTTTATGAGAAGATGCAAATAATATAAATGGAATTATGTAATCGTTTTGAAAAAAGTCAGGAACAACCCTATTTTTTTCGATTCAAAATTTAATGCCTTTCCTATATCTTCTTTCTTCTCTCCCCCACTGTTAATTTGAGGCTCCTGTTCATGGTGAGGAGGTCGAGCGACGAGTAGCAGACCACTCAAGAAACACTCAAGGTGATAAGGCCGCCCACTTGTACATTATTTTTAGTTTAAGTCCTTTTATTGTAATTCATTTATTTTGGTGTGCAATAAAGATATATTGTATTGTATTGTATTAGCAGACCTGCTTGAGTGCGAGGTGCTTGCAGAACAGCTGCAGCTGCACTGCCAGCGGGTCGTGCGCCGACACAGCGCGCTGCATTTATAAACACCCCTAACCTTTTTTCTCAGTTATCTTACCTGTACAGAATCCGATCCGTTACAGTTTTATAATATCTATGTAATTAATAATTATATAAATATAATAAGATAGCTATACAAGATACAATACAGTTATGCATGATAAAATATGTATATATTTTAATGACGTTAAAGTAAAGTAAACATAAATTTGACACATTATGGTACTGTGAACTGTTCTACATTCAAAGAAGACACAATTATCTGAATCAACTGATATTTAATCATAGTTTCATCGAGCGATAAGTTTTGATCGGTTAGTTGTGAGTGTGTGTTTCCTCTATCTCGGCCGCCTGTGCGCCGGCCAGGCCGGGCAGGTCTCGGACTGTCATGGGACGCATCACAGCTTGGAATGTTCCCATCACCACTTGACTGTCACCGCTACCTATTTGTCTTTTGGATACTCTTCTAGGCTCTGAAAGTGGTTGATATTCGTCCCTGTCTTCGTTTTCGTTAGCCGTAGCCGGAAAATCCAAAAAGGTTGTTCCTATTTTATCTTTTTGCATAACCACTTTTTCCATATTCAACGATTCATCGCTATCATTTTCTTCTTCAAAATGTAAACGCCTATCATTTTGTGAACGTTCCATGTTCAGAATAATTTTGAGATTGTCACTGGCCACCATCAAATCATCGATGAGTATGTTTTTGATAGACTCGAGTTTGTTGTAAACATTATGGTTTGAAAAATCGAACTTGTTGACTTGAACAAATGTGTCAGACATTGGCATTGCATTAATGCAAGGAAATAATAAAAATAAAATTTTCAAATTCATTTTCAAGTTAAATGTTTGAACAGGATGAATGTCAGTGTGCGAATAATTTAGAATAGATATGTTATCTTTAGTGTTGTGTTCATAGGTGACTTTTGTTATCTAGATGGTACATGTTAGGTTTTTTCCGACTTTCATATTCATAGGCCGCTTCACAAAATGTATTACATTATTACCTACAAGAAAAACATTTTTGAGTTGATAGGAACACCACGTAACCTATATTACACTGTCTATCGTCCTATTTTTGTGCCAAGTCAGTAGTTCTCAGTAATCAGTTAGAAAAGAAGATATAAATATAAGATCTAGAATACTTTTGGCCTAAATTATTATGAAAGCAATAATATGCTCGTAACAACGGCGTGTTACTTGTCTACTCTATTATTAAAAAATGATTATTTTAAATCTGTATTATATTTAAAATGTTAGGATAGTTGTACACTTGTGAGTTAGTTTGTTTGAGTATTAGTATTTCCATTAAAAACTAAACAACATATACCTTGATTGAAACCATGAAGCGGTTTATATATGAATTAATATTTAGTAAAAAATATTCGCAAGTTATCAATTCACCGTCCGAGCAACAGATTCCTCTGCGTTGCCTGCATTTAAATGAACTTATTGGCAACGACATTAATTATTTATTGATGTCGTTGCTTATTGGAACAAAATGTCACATATTACTAAACGACTAAATGTTACTTTTAATTCACCTATGTCTTTGTGGATGGAACCTTGTAAACGTTGTATTTATTTTATGGTTGCCAGGAAAAACCTGCATAATATATTGCACAACACACACATTTTCATACATTAATATTTTTAATTTGATAAGCAATTGCATCAAACGATAACAGTTATTAATAGTCAATATAATAATATTAAATAACAAATAAAAGTTAAAGCATTTTATTTCCATACACGGGGCCGGACGTTTCGTTTAAGTGAGAAAAAACAAACGCCAATCGCGATATGTTTTTATTAGCGACTATTTTTTTTACACTAAATATGCTTACGTTTGACTATATAACTATACTATATACTAAACTAATATTCTTTTTTCAAACTCACGTGAAAGTTACGCTCGAAGAATGTAGTCAGTAGTAAAAAGGTTTGCAATGATGAAACTAAGATGATTTCATGTCTTGATTTTTACTACCACTTGAATTTGTACACAAATTGGGGGTAGTTACTTAGATATTGAAATAAAATAAAAGCATTGTTTGTGTAACCTAGCTCCTAAGACGTAACTATAATTAAACTAGATATATACTGGGAGATGACTCTGGCCTCTTAACACAGCCTAACGGCTACCACGAAGTCAAAGGATTCCAAACATTTTGTGACATAATTTATTTGGCAAATAAATGATTTTGTATTTGATTTTATTTGAGACATTTTTATAACGTTTTAGTATGTAGGTATGCTATAACTATGTAAATATATCTTTTTATATGTAACGTTTTTGTACGCAATGATATTATATGTACTTACCTACAAGTATATGTAAGCTCACTGTTTGTACGTATGATATGTAATACTATATAAATAGGTGTAGGTAATCATAGATTTTTGCTAGTTTATAAATGTATGTAAGTAATAAAATGTAATTAAACTAAAAATCTATCTGCAAGGTTTGCCTCAAATGTTTAATATTTATCGAGGACATATTATGCCAATATAGAATACTTTTTATTTTTGTATTAATAACATTGTAATTGTCAGGAAGAGATAATGCCAAATAATTATTTCTATTCTTTTTGAAAGGGCTTTTAGGTTAATTACGTTCCTAATTTTGAGAGTATTCTAATATCGCTTGAGTTTCTATACCTTAGCATTTTTAATTTCATTTGTCATTTGTGTTTGTGTAATATCTTCTATATATTCAAAATGTAGAGCCAAAGTGCGTTTAGAACGCGATGGTATAGAATTTCCAATCCAAAAAGGAGTCAGACAGGGCGATCCAGTCTCACCAAAAATTTTCTCGGCTGTGCTAGAGACAGTGTTCAGATCGCTACAATGGGAAGGTAGAGGTATAAGAGTAAATGGGGAGTATCTCAACCACTTAAGGTTCGCGGACGATATAATATTGTTCTCAGAAGACGCGCCAAATTTGGAAGATATGATGAGAGAGCTGTCCTATGTAAGTCTCAAAGTGGGCCTGGAGATGAATGCCACAAAAACTAAAATATTGACAAACAGAGAACAAGTTCCCATCTCAGTGAATGGTACAACGATCGACTACGTGGAAGAGTATGTATACCTGGGAGCTCTAGTATCTTTTAAGGATTGCACTGAAAAAGAAATCAACAGAAGAGTCACCCTAGCTTGGAATAAGTACTGGAGTTTTAAAGAGATCATGAAGAACAAGGAAATTAAAGTAGATATAAAAAGAAAACTTTACGAAATTGCTATATTACCTTGCATAACCCACGGCTGTCAAACATGGTCACTTCGGAAAAAAGATGAAGAAAAAAAAGAAAAGATTGCCATCTGCCAAAGAAAAATGGAACGAAGCATGCTCGGTATAAAGCTATCAGATCGAATAGAAAACAAAACCATACGACGCAAAACAAAAGTATCTGATGTGACTGTAAGGACACAGCTACTTAAATTCAAGTGGGCAGGTCACTTATGTAGACTAGACAACAGCAGGTGGACAAAGAGAGCCACAGAATGGATACCCTTGGATAGAGCCAGAAACCCGGGGAGACCAAGGATGAGGTGGAGGGATGTGTTCCAAGAAGTCTGCGGTCCTGATTGGATGAGGAAGGCGAGAGAGAGAGATGAGTGGAAAACAATAGGGGAGGCCTTTGCCAAGCAGGCAACTTCTGCTGACAAAAATTAAAACTCAAAATGTGAAATATTTAACTAACATATTAATTTTGTAGCAGTAGAATAAAGGCTATTTTATTTTATTTTTTAATATCTTCTATAATAATAGGTATCATAAAATTACTTGTAGCGTTTCTAGTACTACATTGATAAGAATACGAGGATTAAGGTTCTAGAAGATCATAAAAATAATCGGGAAGCCAACCAAGGCAAATGTTGCTCTGTATTTCACTTATGGAAATAAATATTACGTAGCCACAATATGAGTTACCGCACCGAATTTAAACTTATGTTCATATAAGTGTATTTGTTGTGCATAGTAAGTAAATACTTATTATTGATTCAAAAATATGTTTCGGAACACAATCACTTAGGTTCACTCACGGAAATATCTAATTCGATTAGAAATTAAACTAAATTACTGTATTATTTCCAAAAGTAAATTGATAATTTATGACGCGGGGACGCTTCGATTGCTAAGAAAAAACAAATGCCAATTGCGATACGATGCGCCTGGCGACTGATTCTTTTTTTAAATTTACGTTAGTTTTTACATGAAGGTACGCTCATAGTTTGTAGTTTATTGTAAAGAGTTTTCAACAGTTATCAAAGAAGGTGTCATTATCGAGTTCGAATTTTTTCTTCTGATTTTCTTTTTCTGTACCTAGGCCTTTTTAGCTCTTTGTTATTCTGACAAAGTGAAAAACCCAATATTGGTACAAATTGTTGCAGGAGCAATTGAGTACATGTCAGTGATTTTTTTTGAAGATGTTGTAAACGGTTTGTAAAATAAATGTAAGTATAGGTACCTACCTGAATTACCTTATGAATTCTTCCTTTTTTTTCTTATGCGTACTTATTTCTAAATCTGTCTAATGTGATAATTTGCTTTAATTTTAAAACTATCATTAATCAATATTATGGCTCCTCTATTACTTTTCGCGTTTCTGTAATTACATGTCATATCATATTAGTTAAATGTTTCATTTTCGCCATCAGAGAAACATAGCATTGCTTTTAACAGATAATATGATAATAAATCATACAGGGTTATGTAATTGGGCTAAGCCGGTAATGCAATAAAAAGAGTGTATAATACAGCAACTGGGCATAGTAAAAAAATATTTGAGTATTTGTTTAGCAAATAATAACGTAGGTACCTACGTAGTACCCATTAATATACATATATACATTATGTTCGGTGATAATTACTAGTTTAAAGTATTTTGTATTGTTTGACGTTCGTTTAGGCCTTTTTTCCTGGGATCGCAGTTTTCTTTTTTTCATAGCGGATATACATTTATATGTTACTACTGATTCTATTTTTTATCTCTAACGTTATCTTTTCCTTTTATTGCTGACCTTTTCCAAATAATCGTGTGCTTCACATAAACACCATGACACCGCGGCCCGGCGCCGGCAAATCTCAGCTTTCAGGCAGTTTGTATCCCGGCCTCGGAACAACTTCACGCGTTTCTGATCGCCTGGTACTTCCAACACTTTCAAGAACTCGTGAAAGTGTTGGAATATCGATGAAATTTTGTTATATTTTTAAATGGTATAATATCTAGAGAGATTAACTGAAAAGAGTATAATCTTGATCTGAGACTTTTTTGTTTTACAAACTTTATTTTCGAAACATTTGATTATTAACCATTAATTTGTATTAGTGTAATTAAAATTGGTCTTACTACACAGTGACTGTTTCATGCAAGTTTTACATTATGTGGTTAGGTGTACCTACCTCTTCTAGAATTTGAAGCTACTTCCATGGGTAAGTTTTACAAAAACTTTTGTATTTGCTCCAGCTTTGTAAAAAGGTATATTGTAGTTTTGTTGTTAACCTTTACCCTACTAACCTTTATACAAGTTTGTAATGATACATTAAACTTTTAATATCTACCCGAAAATTTAGCCACAAATTATGTTTTATTAACACACATCGGTAACGAAAGTGGCGCCATACTTACCATAATTTGGCTAAAAAAGTTGACGTCACTTTTCAGTTAGTTTTTTACTCGTTTGTAACAGAAACTACGTTTAATACTCGTATTTATTGTACAATATCTTTTGTATTTAGTATTTATTGATTGAATTAGTAAGTTATACTGCATAGGTATTTGTATAATAATATATTCAGACCTACTTACTATTCAAATCCTACTATATTATGTACTGTCTGTAAAATGAGAAAGCCTTCGAATAAATACTAGTTTGTTGTCTTTGTGTGTAAAATTTATTTTGGATAAGTACAATATTCTTGGATATCTATACTAATATTATAAAGCTGAAGAGTTTGTTTGTTTGTTTGTTTGAACGCGCTAATCTCAGGAACTACTGGTGCGAATTGCAAAATTCTTTTTGTGTTGAATAGACCTTTTATCGAGGAAAGCTTTAAGCTATATAACATCACGCAACTAATATGAGCGAAGAAACAATAGAAAATGTGGAAAAAACGGGGAAAATTATTAATCTCTGAGAGCTTCCGTTGCGTGCGCTGCGAAAACGGTTTAAGATATCAAAAAATTATTCCTCTTGAAATGATGTAACAAAATGTTCGCAACAATATATGTGTATCTCTTAAGATTAACTCACTAGAACCGTTTTTATGATAATAACTATTCCACGCGGACGAAGTCGCTGGCACAGCTAGTTATCAATAAATTCCCATTAAAGTCATATTGCAGAGTTGAAAAAAAAATAACATTTACAACGCGTTTCCTACTGACAACAGATTTACCAGAAAGTAATAGGAATAACGTGTAAATTTAAGACATTGTTCAAAACAACAGCCAAACCACAGCCAAACTAATTATACGAATTGTAGACTTCGCTTACACAAGCTTTAAAAGACAAGAATCGGACAAATGATCCCATAATATTGGTCTTTGTGAGCATTGTGTCCATTTCAATAATTTTCATACATTGTTATAATAATACTGCTATTATTATAATGTGAACTCTCGGTTTGAGTTCGCAAATCGCCATAAACACTTATTGCAAGATTATCATAAGATCGGTAGAAAAAACATAAAAAATCCAAATGTAACAGCACTTACCTATATAATACTGTCTAATGGAAAAAAGTCAGCCTAGAATGATTCACTTGAGACAGTTCAATCGGCCACTGAGTACGCTCAGTCGATTACTTATAACCACCGTTGAAGCATTGTTTAGATAATACGTCGCGTCGATTATTTTCATACATCGTGTTTATTAGCATTCATGATTCATTCATTTATACCGTTATATAAAAGGGCTAGCGTATTTGTTTGTTTTTACATCTGTTAGCTTCTTTTTCTAGCTGAAATGGAGCGACCGAACAAGATATTTTTATGGTGTTAGTGTAGAGACAACCTATAGAATATTTTTTTCTTTCTAATCCCCGAACAGACACCGGCCTAAATAGTCATAATATTTGTGTTTACGAGTATCAAAGGGCAGAACCAGAGACAAAAAATTGAGGCTCCTAACTAGAAAATGTGTTCTATACCTACAAACAGTTTCATTAACATTAATATTATGTCCTATTAGTCCAATGCACATTTATCTAGGTACAGACTTAGAGAGTAGTCTGTAGTCTGCAGAGCATAGGTACTATAGAGAGACAGTGGAACTAATATTGCTTCGACATTTTAAGGAGATTCTCTTCTTCTCGATTTAGACATGTTGGAGACAGGATTGGATCGTGTCGGTCAGCTTACCCACGAATGACACACGGCAGACAAGGGCATAACATCAAATAAAACTGTTTGTTTTGTTTCATTTTCAGTGTATTTCGCCCATTCTCCAAAGCAAATCTTCCTTGAGGCATCCCTATTATCATTTATTCGCTTCCCGTAGAATCAGAATAGGATGTATTTATTGTGTTAAATTATTTAATAATGAGGTAGCTATTGGGTAAGACGTCCAGAGCAGGGCATTGATGAGTTGGGGCGTAGTGTCCTGTCAATATGTGACGTCAGAAGACACGCCCTCGCTAGATTTAATATCTTAGAAATCTTCAACCGGGGGTAGTTCTCCCGAACAAACAAACATGACAGAAAACTATAACAGTTTGTTATCTACTGAGGTATGACCATGTATGTTTGTAGCAAGCAGAAGTATCAATTTAATACAAAAAAGACAGATTTAACAACACACACGTACACATTTATTAATTATATATATTTCCTCTTTGAGGTCTCGACACGGTCAAAAAACTGGCCGCCACATTCCTCCACATCAATACTAGCTTACTTTATAGATGGATCTTATTTTTGCATGTTAACAAATTACTTCTGGCGGTATTGTGTCAAAATCGCCAATACGGTAATAATGACAAACTTTAAAAAAAAAACTCTGTCTGTTCTATTTGGAAATGATTAGTATTTCTTTGTATGCGAAAGTTTGGACGCTTATCACGTTTCTTTATTTTTGTTATCCCGGAATTGGCTTACGTTTGACTACAGTGTCAACAATGTGTCTGATGTTTGTCTTCTTTAAATTCTCCATTTTCTCTGCCGTAATACAAAGAGGCGCAGCAATAGTTCGTGGGTCGGTCAGAGGTATTGCGTCGAAAATGTTATGGATGAAGCTTGTTTTCGGTCAGTAATGGCTGTTGGTTAATTATTGCTGACGTTTTGAGAAATTGTTTGTTTGTGACGCAGTTGGAAGTGTGGTCCTGGTGATTTTATTTTGTGATTAATCTGAGGGTATTTTGCCTTAATAAAATTAAAATGATGTACACACTTCTATTTAATAAAACTAGCTATACAGCTTGTCTTAGCTTAGAAGGATTTGAATTTACCTTATGAAAAGGGGATTAAAAATTGAATTCACATTAAAAATATATAATTAAAATAAAAAAGTCAGTAAAGTTCAAATGCTAATAAAAAACAGGAGAGTCAGGACAATATTCTAAAAAGTGAATGTACTTACGTGTATAAAATGTAAATAAATATGTAAATATATATATATTTATAAATATAAATACGTAACAGAATAAAAGGCCAGTTATAAATGTTCCTAATCTAATTTGGCACTTACGCACCTTAAAACAACCAGCAGGTATGTCAATAAAGTGATTTGGAGTTTAGTAAATTGGTTCTTAATGACACTAACACATACGGTCTCAAAGGAATGTAATAGAAAGCACATTTTTTACATATGTTATCATATTGATGCAAGTAAATGCTATTTCATTAATCATATTGATGGGACCAACCAAAAATAATATTTACTTCTTTGCTTAAAAACCAGTAATTTGCAAGCACTGCTATGTTACCAGTTTGAGGGGCAATTTTTCAGTAAGTTTACTAGACAAACACCTAAGCCTCGTGATGACGATGATAGATGTATCTGGACAATATTAAATATTTATAATATTTCTCTCGAATGTTGTCTCAATAGTTTCATGTGATTATAATGTGTTCTACATTATTATTCAGCATGTATCTATTTTAAAGAAAACACACAGAGCATTTGACATATATTATAAGTAGCATATTTTTTTTAAATAATAATTATCATAATAAGTATCTGTGGTGCAAGCACATTTGCGAGTATCGTAAATATGAGCATTATAAAATCCATCAAGATGCTATGTTTATTTCACTCATATTTGATGTTTAAGGCCGTGTGTCTCAAAAACAAAAATTGACTCTAAAGTGAGACAAAATGTGGCTAATGTATGTTTACCATCAATCCTTTTATATCTATCATTTTTCCAAATACTTTCTTTCATACACAAGTAAAATACAAAAGAAATCAGTTTATCCTTGACACGCCATGAAGTTATACTTAGGTTAGTCTGTACTCTGTAAGGAAGCATTATTTCTTAAAACTTCTTTAATACATTTTAATTATACATAGATAGCTATAATGTTAGATAAAAATAAATATCTATTTTCTTTATCGCAGCATGATGTACAAATTTGAAAAAAAGAGTTACAACTTCACTTTGGAACCTTTCTACGTAAAAGAAATAAGTAAGTACTGATTATACCATTCATGTTATATTTTTTGTTCTTATTGATTGTGATATACAGGTCAAAACTATGACCCAGATTGGTGGTGGCGCGTTTTCAAACCGCCCTAAAGGCCCCTGATATGGTTTAACGCCAGTCGTACCATGTCAAACAGCCGCAACCTACAATTTAACGCGTTGTCCAACCCACGGAAGCACCCAAAATGGAATGCTATGCATTATCCAAGGACAGGCCGTGTCGATAGTTGCTTAATAGTGGTAAGCGCATGCGATTGCCTTCGCTAGCTGATGGGACAATTTTTTTACTGCGATAAATTAATTTTATGTTTCGTTTGTCTTTGGTATATAAGAATGGGTATTTATTAAATACTTAATCTATGTTGTGGTTTTTGTAACCATTGCATCACACTATTGATTTAGACGTCAGGTATTTTGCGGAACTATTTCAGGATAGAGTTAAATATGAATATACGAGTGTATCAGGTAAAAAAATAAATATACCTAGTACGAGTATCTCCTACCTGAGACACAGTTAGTTATTCTCCAGCTAATATTCTTATTTACCATGACATTGTACTCGGCGACTTGTAAATAGGCGCATCCTGTTGCTACAAATATTGATGATATTATTCATACAGATTCATATCTGTCGCTGGTCAAATCTGGACGAGGCTGGCGCAAGATCGAAGCCAGTGGCATATCTGTCGCTGGTCAAATCTGGACGAGGCTGGCGCAAGATCGAAGCCAGTGGCATATCTGTCGCTGGTCAAATCTGGACGAGGCTGGCGCAAGATCGAAGCCAGTGGCATATCTGTCGCTGGTCAAATCTGGACGAGGCTGGCGCAAGATCGAAGCCAGTGGCATATTAAGAGAGAAGCCTATACCCAGCAGTGGGCGAAACCGGTTGTCTCTGTTTCTCTGTGAGTCGTATTTCCTCAAGACTGAGGGTCGTGCCTCACCCGCAGAATTAATGGTTTAGGGTAGTTCTCTTGGACAGATACATCGTGGTGAGCGCCCAGGTCCTTCCACGGGCTGTAGATGATGATGATTCATACGATTACATTAATAATATAAAGTAACTCTTGGTGTTGTTAATACATCACTAAGGAATTTGAAACCTTGTACTTGAATACTAAAACTGCCCAGACAAGTTCTAGCCTGGGTGGTACTTAGGAATGATTTATAGGTACAGAGATTTTATACATAAACAGTGAAGTAGACACTTTTATACATAAACAGTGAAGTAGACACTTTTATACATAAACAGTGAAGTAGACACTTTAACGCCAAACACAGGGTTTCTAGTAACTAACGTAAAACTTTTAAAGAGTGACTTTAATACGACATTATCAACGACTTTTGATAAAATCGTCTGTTTCAATACAAAGATTCCTAGCCTCCGAGTAACATGTATTGAGAAGCAATTATTTCGCCAACTTCTTAGTGATATTTTCCTTATGAACTATAGCTATATTAAAAGGTTAGGTATGCGGTATGCGTTAGTTTCCAGTATCTCTGTATATTGAATAAAATGGCGTCTCTTTAAAACTTGCTCGACGGCAAACCAGTCCGGTTTCATCTCCGGCTTACCTCGGTCAAAATGACTCGTCATCAAATCATATTTATTCTTATTTCAACGATCATTTTCTGCAATAGTCAAAATATATGTCGTGAAAATCAGTTCCGGTGCAACGATGGAAGCTGTATTGAAGAGGAGTTGAGATGTGACGGCGCCACTCAGTGCCCGGATGGAAGCGATGAACTCTTTGTCACTTGCAGAGAGAACAGATGTAGAGATGATCAGTTCCGATGTACCTACGGAGCCTGTGTGAGACACAACGCCACATGCGACGGAGTACAACACTGTGCAGACAATTCTGACGAACTGATACTCAAATGTCGCGGTGAAGTTACTTGGTTCGAGTGTATGAAAAATATTGTAGACAGTAAAATTTTTTATTTTAATAGCCTACAATCAATGATAAAGTGTGAAAATGACGATTCAACATGTAAAGATGGTCAAATTATTGGACTGTTTCATAAATGTAATGGAGTGACGGAATGTAAGGATGGTTCCGATGAAACTTTAGAAACTTGCGCTTCCCAGCTTTGTTTCGCGGGAAAGTTCCGGTGTAAATATGGCGCCTGTATAGCTCAGGAACTCATGTGTAATGGAGTTAAAAACTGCGCAGATGCTTCAGACGAACTCGAAGAGCTCTGTCATACAGATAATAAGGGTCTTTGTGTACTCCCTGCGTTTCCTAAAAATGGATATTACAGCGCTGCAGATGTCCCTGACGTTCATCCTGGACAAGTATTAGAATCCGTTACCCTAAACTATACCTGTCATGTCGGATACAAGCTTATTGGAACTCCATTTTCCTTTTGTACTAAGGGTTCATGGTTGGGCAGTCCTCCTGAGTGCGTCCCACAGTGTCGTCTGATTAAACATCCAAGCGTGGAGTACCTGTGCCTTCCCAGAAACTTGAATTCACGGGAAGGTGCAAGAGAGTGTGATGATTTTGTCGAAGACGGTATCTCAGTCAGACCCAAATGTCGCGAGCCTAACTACTACTACCCCGGCGTACTCGTCAATATGCATTGCATCGACGGTGTCTGGGATCAAGTGACGGTGTGTTCTCCGCAGTGCGGCCTCGTCAATCCTTCGGGGGAGCAGCTCATTATAGGCGGACGATCTGCCGCTCGAGGCGAGCTGCCCTGGCACGCTGCTATCTACAAGAAAACGTCTGATCCTTATATGCAAATCTGTGGCGGTTCCCTGGTAACCAACAACATGATCATATCCGCAGCTCACTGTTTTTGGACAGAAACAGATAAAAAACTGTCAGCTTCAAAATTTGCAGTAGCTGTCGGGAAGCTGTACCGTCCTTGGAACAACTCACGTGATGAGGATGCTCAGAAGTCCGATGTGGCCGAGATAAAGATCCCTCCGCGTTTTCAAGGAGCGACGGCCAATTTTCAGGAAGATATAGCTCTGGTGATAGTTACGACACCGATTGAGTTCCGTACGTACGTGAGGCCTGTGTGTGTGGACTTCGACTACAACTTCAGCAGGCGCCAGCTGACTGTGGGCTCCACGGGGAAGGTGGCGGGCTGGGGGCTGACTGCAGAGGACGGCGCTGCATCCCCCGTACTGCAAGTGGTCGCGCTGCCCTTCGTGGACATCGAGACTTGCATCTCTGCGTCACCACCACACTTCACCGAGTACATCACCAGCGACAAGATCTGTGCCGGAGGTAATAGTAATGGTAAGTATCATATAGATATATTGCTCTTCTTCTAATAGTCAAAAGTTGAAGATTTTTTTTGGTGGAAATAGGAAAAATGTTTATATGTCGTACTTACGCCACAAAGTATTAGCTTACGCTTGTATTATTTATTCTGTGCTTACGCTAACGAAAAATTGGACAACATTACATTTGTCTCTCTTTCTATCCAGAAACCTCGAAGGCAGTGTGCAAGGGAGACAGCGGCGGCGGGCTAGCGTTCCCGGCCCGCGAGCGAGGCTCCGACCGCTACTTCCTGCGCGGGGTGGTCTCCACGTCTCCATCTAACGAACATCTCTGCAGCACCAACGTGTACACCACATTCACGCAGATCTCCAAACATGAGGAGTTTATTAAACAGTATCTGTGATGCTGATACGAGACAAAAAAGTAGCGCTGATTATTTAATCATAGTTAGCGCGAACTGATATTATAACAAGCGTTTGCTTAGTATGGGGTTAGATGGCGCTGTGTGCATATTGATTTATTTCTTTATTAGGTTGGGTTGTATTGTAGTTGTTGTATCTTTATATCGTTATATTTGTGTAAAGCTAAGTAAATAGATTTTAAATAAATTAATATTTTGAAAGACTGTGTATTGAGTCATAGTCTAACAAAAGTCGAGTCTTATGTTTGGATTAAAAACATCTAATTGCAATTACAAGTTTTATAATTATAGCAAAACTATACCAACACTCATATATTTATTATAAATTGCTTAAGTTTTAGTAGTTAAATTTCACGTGCTCTTTATTGTACACCCCGTCTATTATTCTCTATATAAGTCCAATAAATCATTAATCTCTCTATTACCTATACAGCAGCAGACAACAAAGTTTGTTGGTAGATAAATAATCTGCTGACATTTATTTTGATAATGTAGGTATTTGCAAACGGCTGAAATACTTAGGCTCTTACTGAGTTTTCTGTTTTATTTATATGGCTGCATTATATCAAGGAAATGATGTACTTTATAATGTTATGTATTTCCATCCAACACACGTGTATCAAGTGTAATTAATTAAAACTTTACGCTCCGTCTTGATGGATACGAGAACTTTACAAAACTTACAAACTTACTCGAACTTCATGTTCCTAACTTAAGTTTATATTTTCTGCTGCCAACTAAACCTGGTCAATAAAATTAATCAAATCAGATTATTTGCGAAATTTTCAATTAATTTTAAATACATAATAATCATGTTTGGGTATTTCAATATTATGTGCTAAATACCCAATTACCTTAACATAATTACTAGGCATATCAATTAAACCTAACTTTTATATCAATGAATGAGTTGATTGCATTTTATTGATCCTCTGGTTGATATTGGAGTCGACATGTTGTAACGTTGTAAATATCAAGTGGATTGCGAGTAAATATGTTTAAACGATAAAAATGTGATATAAAATATTACGTGTATGTTTTTCAAGTATTTTAATGATTGATAATTATTTTATTACATAACATAATAACCCGTCGTCAGCTATGTATATTTCAAGTGATATCACTTATGTAGTTTCTGAAGCTATGAAATGAAAGAAAATCGCACCAATTTTTGTTTCCCAACTTTTGGCAATTTCATGTATAGGCACTTTAGTTTATTTTTTATGACCCTTAGATTAATATACCTACTTAGCCTTGCACATACACCTAGAATTTAAAAATACATGAGTAATACATACATAATATATATTGATAAATATTTTGTAATTACATCATCGCCTACTTGCATTCAAGAGCATATAAATGTTATTTCATTTGTTAACGTTATTACCATGGTGTTCCAGGTGTGGAGTCTGCGAAGCTGGAAGGCTCCCCGGCGGCCGCGGAGCCCCGCCCTGCGCCCCACGAGAGGCCCTCGCGGTGCGTCGTGGGCGGCGCACATGCCTTCATACTCAGGGTACGTTGCAATCATCATCTGATGAGCTAGCAAAGTAGAATAGAATAAGCAGGTAGGTATTCAACATAAGACAAAGATTTCAAATACCTACATAAGTAGTGCTCTCTTTAATAAAGACGTTGGATTGAACTCCTGATTTGTCTGAGAAGCGGACGGAAAGAACTGTGTTTTATTATCTAATCTTATACTGATATGGTACGGTCATAGGACTACAAGTAAGGATCTTTGTTTATATTCTGAAATCTATCTTAAAAAAATTGTAGATTGCTCACTTAGAAAAACTCCTAAAATCAGTTATTGCTTAGATTTCATTTTTTGATTGTATGTTCATCGGTCAAGTCACCGATATATTCATAGAAATAAAAAATGTAGTCCAACGAACACTAATCCCATCGAAATATTTTAAGCATTGTATAGATGTGCTTATACTTAGATAGCACCCGAGAAACCTAGACATGAGTAGTATTTACTTTAATAACTACGTCACCCTATGCAAACTACCGAGCCCCTCAGAAACATGACCATCCCATTTCATATTTGTATGAGATGGTGATTTCATACCAAACATTCGTCGCCTCGCATTTGGCCTTTTGTAAATATTTACTAAAGTACTGAATGTCTGTTGCCGACTCTTTGGCATATTTGAAATCGAAAAGTTCTGAAAAATAGTCTGTCGATTTATCAGCGTTTATTTTTTGTGGTGACGTCTGTGGTACAAAGTTCACACCCTCTTCAATAACAGTTCGATTCATGTTTAAAAATAATATACGATTGTAGATCAGAACCATAGACAACATTTTTGTTGACTGGTTTCTAGCAGATATGATAGAATTACTAAAAAAAGTATGCCCTGCAGTTGTGTAAATCGTTGAGTTTCTGAGATATTTATGATAGAAATAACAATACATAGAGATATTTTCTTAAACCAAACATGCCGGTTCTTTGGAATCTCAATAAAGCCCTCTCCATTACTCTCTTAAGTCTTTGCCACGCTGAAGATATGCGAGTAAATTCTCTCATTGTATTATTGGAAGTTAGATTTGATCATTCATACACACAGATAGAAGCAATATTCATGTTTAATGTATAGGTTAGAAAGTAAAGCCATAAAAAAATGGTTTTGTGCTGTCATGGCTCCTATAGTTGTTATGATATATAGATTGTATATTTGTAGGTAGGTATGTTGTGACTTTTAGACATTGTGTTGTGTTGAACCAACAACATAATGTTCTACTTAAAATATAAAGTAGGTTACGATATATGTAGATATGGTTGAAATAGAACATACGGAGACGGAGATTATTCAGTTTTTATCCAAAATTAGGCTTAAGAAAGAGACTATGACCTCTTCGTATATATCTCCCTAGTTTCTTTGCAAGACTTTGGTCTCTGAATACATAATCCTTGGTTGAACTTGGTTTTGCAAGAAAGGAGGCTAACCTGTACATCATCATCATCATCATCATTCACAGGCCTTGGGATCCCACTGCTGGGTATAGGCCTCCCTTTGTATGTGCCAACTGCGTCGATCTTGTGCAGACCTCATCCAGGTTGGACCCTCGACTGTGAAAATGTCGTCGATCCATCATGTCGCGACCGGACGACCCACTCCTCGCCTGCCAGTTCTAGGCCACCACTCTGTAACTACTTTACTCCATTTGTTGTCAGTTCTCCTAACCACGTGTCCCGCCCAGTTCCATTTTAAACGCAATACCGCGAGTCCGATCACGAACCCTGGTTCGCCGCCGGATCTCGGCATTACACGGTCTATGAGTCTGATACCGAGCATGGACCTCTCCATAGCTCTTTGCGCGACTCTGATCGTGTAAATAGTATCATTGGTGAGAGTCCACGTCTCGGCACCGTAGGTCATGGTGAGCAGGACACATTGGTTATAGAGGCGGGTTTTGAGGCATTGTGGAATGTTTTGGGATTTAAATATGTCTTCGAGTTTTTTGAAAGCCGCTCAGCCAAGCTGTATACGCCTAGCGATCTCCCTCTTTTGGAGCTCCTTGCCGAAAGATAACGTATGGCCAAGATACACGTAGTTATCAACCATTTCTAAGCTCTCATCTCCAATCATAATTGGATTTGAGGGCCCGGAAATGTTCGACATCACCTTGGTCTTGGTCATATTCATCTTAAGGCCTACTTTTAAGGATGAATCTGAAAGTTGTTGGATCATTTGTTGGAGATCGACCAGATTTTCAGCGAACAGTACAAAGTCATCTGCAAATCTGAGATGCGACAAATAGTTATAACCTGTACATAACATTCTGAAAATAAAATCATATATTACTTCCATAATTTCCAGGTGTCTAGCTACTTCGGTCTGGCGCCGCTGCAGTTCGAGTCCCGCAACAATGGCTTCACGGTGTCCATATCCAGCGCCATGTGTATCTACAGCTACATTCTCGTCACTATATTAGGTGAGATTTGTTTTTAATTATCGGTGAGTTTAGTGTATGTATGGGAAAACAAAAAAACTTGCATTATGTTTTAACTGACATAGTGATTCTAATCACTAGTAACAGCATAAGCTATATATTTTCGATCTTTTGAACCAGGATTTCAAATCTACAGTAAATATAGGCGTAATCTGATAAAAATAAACAAATAAAGGGGTGTGTTTGGACCTGTTTAGGCGAAACCCTTATCTTCGTCATCAAAGGCCTGTGGGTCGTAGGCCTTTGCCCAGTAATGAGTCAATAAAGATTGATGACGACGGGAATCGATTCTTGTGTTATCGTCGCTACAATATAAGAACAAACTAAACAATACAAGCTTAACGCGTTGGTTGACCTGTTTGACCTTTCTCTTCATCATCATTTACATCCATTTGAATGCCACTGCTGGGTATACCCCAGCTAAGAAATGTCTTCCTTTACTTTGTTTTCCTTTTCTTTCGTATTTTCCTTTCCTTTTTACTTTATTTCCTTTTCTTAGTTTGTCTTTCTTAGAATGATTTTCCTTTAATGTTACTGTTCCAGTGGTATGCACGGTGTTCGGTCTGGTGGCGGAGATCAGCGTGGGTACGGAGCTGTCGGTGCGGATGACGTCGCGCATGTCGCAGGTGGTGTCGACGTGCGACGTGCTGGTGGTGGTGGCCACGGCCGGCGCCGGCGTGTACGGCGCGCCTGCTAGGATGCGCACCATGCTAGGCTTCATGGGGAGCGTGGCCATGGTAATATTTGCTGCTGTATGCACAGAACAGAGAAAACAATGGAAGTGGTGCTCGTATCTCCTGCCTGTGCCACAATTAAGCAGAATATCGCAACATTCGCGGCGGTCATGAGTCGTGCTTAGCTACGTGAGCTAGAAAGACGTTCCGCACTCGCACAAAAAAAAAGTTTAGAAATAATTCATGCCTTATTGTGCAATTATTACGTGTCAAAATGAAAGCAGGACGAATAATTTATCAACATTTTGTTTTACTTGTGTGTGAGTTTGGCGACACCGGTTCCCGTACTAAGTAGCAAGTTATAAGGACACTTCCATAGTTTTCTCTATTTCGTGGCTATTATGTCCTTACCATAGAAGAGTAAAGTAAACGCTGTCTCTATACTCCATGGTCTCCTTGTATTGCAACTGAAACAAATTCTTATCTTCTGCCTGATTTTTAATAAGTAGGTCTGTTAGGTCTTTTGTCTGATTTCTATAGGCCCGAAAATGTAACATAAACCCTAGACTGTACCTGCCGTAATTAAGGGTAGAGGATTTTTCATTTCTGTAAAAAGGTCGTTAGTAGGTAGTCATATATAACAGTGTTGTGTTTTCCCTTTCTGCCTTTTTTTTGTATTTTTACATATACAGGAAAAGGGACAATACTGCCGTTTACAAAACCACTGAATGTTCCTTTCAATTACACAATATGCACCTATATGCACAAACCTAGCCTTGTTATATCAATTTGTCTAGTTGACATAATCCAACGATATTGTGGGTTCAAGACCACTATAGTATAATTACTTATTTACTTTACTTTGTTTTGCCTGACATGAAAATACGTGTATGTTCTTGTATAAAGAAAGATAATAAAATGGAAGTGTTATTTTACAATATGATAATGGAAGCTCGCACAAATGTACTACTCGTATATAGTTGAGGCCGGAGCAGTTCTGTAGTGCGACAGAGCACACTCTATAAAAATCTGACAGAACATACCGTTCTGTAGAAAAACAGATAAAGGTAGAAAAGAGCGTCTAGGCAGAGCACCAGAATTTTCCTATCACCGTACTAGCTTAGTTTGGTATTGGAGAATTTATTTGAAACTAATTTCCTTTAATTTATCTACCAGGTAGACAGCAGTGTAGGCGCCCAGTACTCCAAGTCGACGGAGCGCAAGCTGAGCGCCCTACTGCTCGGGATACTCATCTTCTTCTCTGTTCTGCTGGCTGATGACTTCTGCTTCTACGCCATGCAGGCCAGGAAGACTGATAGGCAATGTGAGGAATCATTTTCTTTTTCACTTAACTTGGTTTTCGCCGTGGAAGAGTCATATAAAGTCTCTCTCTTTGAGTCGTATTTTCTCATGAATAAGGATCTTGACTCCTCCACAGAATTAATTCGTTCTTTTGAGCAGATATTTCGGGTTGGCTCCCAGGTCCTTGGTCCTCAAACATGTTGGTTTCATCACGAAGTTTCCCCTCTATATAATTTTAAAAACAAGCCATTGGTGTAGTGTAGGGTAGGTTTTTTTTTTGATTTGATTTGAAGGGTGCGTTAGCATTAAAAGCAGATGCAAAAACGGTCCAGCCACACTCACTTCGAATAAAATCAAGATATTCCAAATTTATTTTAAATTTGTTTTCAAGTCATGCCTAATCAACCAAGTTTTTGTAAGTAGAAAAATTGGATGCATTGACTGACTGACCATTTAAAACGACTGAAACTTACCGTGACCGAATTTGCATAACTTTAAAATTTGCTTTGTGTATGTGTTATGTTCCAGGGAACGTGGTAATGAACTACATCGGGTTCTACCTGCTGTGGTACGTGGTGATGATCCTGGAGCTGCAGTTCGCCTTCACGGCGCTGTCCGTGCGCGCCAGGTTCCACGCCGTCAACGACGCGCTCGCACTCACTGCGAGACATGTGTCTGTGCCATGTAAGTAAGCTTATTTTACTAGGTATTCAAATCTCTGCACTGTCCAAGTAAGTAGATATCTTTCTCAAGCAAGACGCCTCAGATTTTTTTTGAAATGAACTCGTCGGTGTTTTTCTCGGTTGTCCTATTCGATGATAGGTAGGTACCCTTTCCATTACAGATTTATTATTAGGTTTAGAGGAATCACAATTATTTGTCCTAGTAATAGGTTCTAGTTTATCAGATGGCTTTAAAAAGAAGGCTTTTCAATTTGCTGTTTTATCTAAGTAGAACGTGTAGGTAAAAACAGGCATGTATAAGTATTTTATTTTAAGGTTTTTTTACAATGTTTTCAAATAACTAAAATTGAATTACAATTCCAGTGGAGAAAGCAAAAAGCCCTGCGCCGCTGAACATCTACGCGATCCGTGTGGCACCGGCCGGGGCGGGGGACGCACAGCGAGCTAACGTCAGTCTGCTCGTCGACTCGCTCGTGCCACGGGAACAACCCGTGCTCGTCAGGAAAACTGGTACTTTGACCTTTATGTCATCAAATAAGAGTCTAATGTATTTTTGCTATGTTTGTTTATCTTCCACACCGCAAATAAACAACCGGTTTCTTCTAGGCAAGCGCGTTAGATCGTAGATTATAACGTTGCTTAACATCAGGCAAGTTGTAGTCAAGCGTGAACCTATCTCATGTAAAAAAAAAACGGCGATAGAAGGATTTTGAAGAATCTTGAAAATGGCATAGGGTTCATTTTATCTCAACGCGAGAACGAAAGCGTATATATTGAATAGTATGTCCCTTTTTTACGGCACCGCCAGAGCAACCGCACGCATCTTTGTGCAGATTTGCCACGATGAAAAGAGTGTTTTCTTCAGTGGCAGATATAGGATACTTTTTGTCTCACATACGCGGTAAAAAAACGCGGGCAATAACAGGCATTTATTAATCTATATATATACTGAGACTACTTCTACTTCGCTGGGAATCGGAGAAAGTGGTGGAACGTGGTACAAGAAAAGATGATGATATTCTTCTTCTTATCGAATTATTTATGAAAGTTTATCAAGCCGCCCTAAGGGATGATGATGACTTTAATGGAAGACAATCAAGACTCCCGTCCCAGCGTTGTGTTATACGCAAGGAGGATATGCACTTCTAACGGTTTTAGTCAGCTCCAACGTAATAATTGTGGAATGTCCCCCAGTGCACGGCAGCGCGGCGCTGGGCGTGTCTCCGTGCGAAGCGGTGCGCCGCCTGGCGGCGCTGCACGGCACGCTGTGCGAGGTGGTGCGCGCGGTGGACGCCAGCTACGGCCTGCCGCTCATCGTGGTGCTCATCTCCACGCTGCTGCATCTCATCGTCACGCCCTACTTCCTCATCATGGAGATCAGTGAGCATAGCCTGTACATGATGCAGTGTTTCTCTATAGAACTGTAAATTACTGTTCTTGTTATCATTTACGAAAGGCTATTTGTTTGACTTTTTGACTGCCATTAAGTTTGTGATTTTAGGTCAAAAGGATGACAAGAAAAAAGTAGGAAGGGATAATATAGATTTAGTGAAATAAAACAAAATGATAGCAAAAAAGAAATAGGTTGTATGTTCGGGCCGGATGGAATATCTTTGTGATTTTTCCATCCAGCTAGGATTTTAGACTTTTCCTATACAACTCATCACAACAACAACACACAACATCTATGTTATACATACCTACATGACAAACATTAAAATTGTGATTATTCCTATTCTAGTTGTGTCCACGAACCGAGTACATTTCCTGGTGCTGCAGTTCCTGTGGTGTCTCACACACATGCTGCGGATGCTGGTCGTGGTGGAACCCTGCCATTATACTATAGCTGAGGTATTCATTTAACACTAACAAATGACTTATTTACCCGACTAGAAAATTAAGCTTCATAGTAACGTACGTTGTCACGCGTGTGCCAAATCAGAGAAATAGTGTGACTAGACTGACTTAAATTCTTCGAGGCGAAAAAAGTCTGTTTGTGCCACTGGTCGATTAGAGCAAAATCTTGGAAATGGACATAGATTTATTCACCTAACTGTGCCTCTCTATCACAGATCACATCACTATATCCACTGCCAGTACTTAAAACCACTACCAGTGGACAGTTAAAAACGCAGATTTGAATTGTCCCGATGCTGTACTATCTGTAAATCTGTAAATTTAAAAGAATTAAGAAAAATATTGCTGTAATAAAGTTTTACTTATTGTGTCAGTTTTTAAATAATTTTGCTGTTGGTGCTGTTTGATTTTATTTAAAAATAGTAATAAAGTATATGTTTAATTAGTTATAATCTCTCATTTCCAAACAATTTAGTCAACAGTATGTTACGATGTCAGGGGCGGCGCACGCAGAGTCTGGTGTGCCGGCTGATGAGCAGCGTGAGCGAGCGGCCTGCGCTGGGCACGCTGCCCTCGCGCGTGGAGCTGTTCTCGCGCCAGCTGCTGCTGGAGTCCGTCAGCTACTCGCCCGCGGGGATGTGCACCCTGGACCGCCCGCTCGTGGCCTCTGTGAGTACTAGCGCTGCACCACACACAGCCAGAACGGATCTATTAATACACTTATTATCATAACGGCCGGAATGCAGTCAGCCATAGATTAATATCAGTCAGCCGTCCTGTCCGTCAGTCGGCTGATCACAGGACGCGAATGCACTTATAGCCGGACAGCAGATAGCCGAAAAGATATACAATTTGAAATGATGCTTGTGTCGGGTAGATTCTCTAGTTACTGTCCAAGTTGGCTTTATGTATCCGCTGTGTATGAGACGGTCATGCACATTCATACCAATATTAAGCATTATGTGTCTATCTTTGTTTCCCTCTAACTGATAAACTGATTTAAATTTAATATGCCAAGGAGATATATTGGACAGCACATTACACAAGACTTTACTAATTATCAAATCGAACAAGAATGCATTCAATACTTTTTTTGACAAGCGCACCGTTAATATTCTGACATAAAATTACAAACTTTTGTTTCTTAAATTAATATATACTCATGACAATTATTAACTAATGCTATTTGTTTTGTTTCAGGTAATTGGTGCAGTGACGACTTATTTAGTAATATTGATACAATTTCAAAGGTACGAGAATTAATGTATTAGTGATAGTGTATAACTTAAAGAAGCAAACTATTTACCATTGTATACGATTGGTCAAGTAATTATATTTATAATAATATTTTTTAACAAGACCCTAGTCATGCCTAGTCAAGTATAAATTCATATTGATTATTTATTTATTAAATGTAATTTCTAGTCAATTTTTTGTGTTATTATTGATATCTTTTATAGACATTAGTCATCTATATGAATGAGCTTACTATCATTTGTAGTATTTGGTACAACTGATTTTTTTTTTTCGTGAGATTGGTAGACCTTTGACTACAGCCTGCCTGATATTTATCTTATGTTTTATTATATTTATATACAGACAGATATAACAGTCGCACTCCGCATGTTAGAATAATATGTAAATCAGTAGAAGCTGTATACCGTGAGCGTCGCTCTGCAGTATACCTAACATAAAACTAGAGTTACTCTTGCTCGAATAATTCCCTCGAGACACCTCGTGGAGGTTGCACCAGTGATGTAACTTCGGTTGTTGTGTTCAAACGCCCGTACTTCAGCAGGCTGCGGTGTTCGTTCGTGATCATTAAAGCTGAGCAACCGTCGTTGCTGTCTGGGCCTTGCCTTGAGTGCTGGCTGTGCTGAGCTGGGGCTGGTAACTGGCTGACATAATGTTGGCTAGCTAAACTTGTATCGTGGCATACCCTTATTGAATTAGAATATTTACTAATAATGCCCAGTAAGGTTTCGAATAATAAAATAGATTCCAATATATTGAACACACACTACTGTTGAGAAATACAATATTTTCCACTGTGAATTTCAGCACAGATTTCACAGATTTCATCGTATTTTTTGCTAATATCAGTCTGAAAACCATGCCTTCGATGAAGTTGGATGAGATGAGATGTCATGGAATTTTGTGGTCTTAAAACACATCGGTTCTCTCACAATGTTTTTCTTCTTCGCAAGTAGGTACAAATCTACCTGAACGGCTATTGGTGCAAGGCTGTGGTCGAACCGGGGTGCGTCAGAATGTAAAGCGGACGTCTTCACCACCGAGCTACACTCGCTCAAAACTCTAATAAGATAGTACTCATTTACTGGACTCATTTCTAATATACTTTGTTTAAGAATTATATATAAGTCCAGGTAATACGTTTAAATGACTAAGGATAAGATACCTATACCACATAGCATCGCAGAGTATGCTGGCTAGTTTAGGTTACCTACTTTATGCATCACTTGTCTCAGACCAAGAATATCTGCACCAAACTAAATGTTTTGCGTTAATGGATAATGAGCGTTTATTATATAAACTGAATTGCACAATTCATAAACAAATTTCATTTCATTTTTTGATAATTTTTTTGTAAATTAAATTTACATTAATTATCTTGGAAATGTGGATTATAAATCTGAAAAAATGCGAACGAAGCCGTATGCGTCCACCAGTTTCTTATAAAACTGCGCCATACCAGCTAATCTCGTATAAAAATCATAATTATATCAATATCACGGGGTTCACATTTGTATTCATTTCATTGGTTGGTGGATACAATGTTTTCTAAAAATACAGCTATACCTACATACCCACTTTGTGGGATTGTTATCACAAGGTAAACAATAATAACACATTAGAATAACGTGCAGTCTCCGTGTGTAATTTCCATACAAACTGTTGTATTTAAAAACAAATGAATGATATTTCAAGTTGTAGGCATTACTGTGTATCGAAACCATTAGGGATGAAATTCCTTATTCTTATCAAAGCTTGGTTCTACTAAACTAACTGCAAAGGTTTTGTAGTTTTGAAGATGTCAGAAAAAACATTTTGTATGAAAACAAAAAAATGGTTAATACGCCACTGACTTCAACTTGTATCTTTTTATACCGAATTTCCCTAGAAGAGATCACTTGTGAACTGACAGACCAGGGGACTGGTGCTTGCGGTAACGCAGTCTTTTAGAAGAGATCACTTGTGAACTGACAGACCAGGGGACTGGTGCTTGCGGTAACGCAGTCTTTTAGAAGAGATCACTTGTGAACTGACAGACCAGGGGACTGGTGCTTGCGGTAACGCAGTCTTTTAGAAGAGATCACTTGTGAACTGACAGACCAGGGGACTGGTGCTTGCGGTAACGCAGTCTTTTAGAAGAGATCACTTGTGAACTGACAGACCAGGGGACTGGTGCTTGCGGTAACGCAGTCTTTTAGAAGAGATCACTTGTGAACTGACAGACCAGGGGACTGGTGCTTGCGGTAACGCAGTCTTTTAGAAGAGATCACTTGTGAACTGACAGACCAGGGGACTGGTGCTTGCGGTAACGCAGTCTTTTAGAAGAGATCACTTGTGAACTGACAGACCAGGGGACTGGTGCTTGCGGTAACGCAGTCTTTTAGAAGAGATCACTTGTGAACTGACAGACCAGGGGACTGGTGCTTGCGGTAACGCAGTCTTTTGTTGTTCACACGATTTTGGAAAACTAATAGATTATTAGACGAGGACGTATTCACATTACTAACTTTTTTATAAATTTATACAAATTTTCAAAAGACATAGTTCTATAGACAAAGTTTTGAGGACATTTAATCGAGCGCCTTGGAGTTTATTGGGCTGAATCTATATTTTTAGTTTGCTTTTTGGTCTTTTGTATAAAGTATGAAAGCTATGTAATATTTTATTCATTTCATAATTGAATAATATGTATTGTTTGAGATTTTTGGAAGCCTCTCAACTTATTTAACAATTTTGGTACAACTAAAATAAAATTGTTAAATATTACTAAGTATATATTTCTGGTTCCTGTAATTACGCAATTAATCTTCGTTCGGTAACACTGATATTTATACAAGGTTATATGTCAATCAACCTCACCTGGACTCGACCATTTTAATATTTGTAAGCGAGTTTCACTACGTATGTAGAAAATTTATCATTAACAAATTAATAATGATTCAGAGTGGAAAAATGTTACCGGTCGCCAGACTTAAGTATGAAAATAAAACATCTTTTACTTGTATGTATTGTACATTTGTTTCTGAGCCTGGAGTGGTTCTCGGAGCTCAATCTGTTGTTTTTGTTATATGGTAATATTATTGTAAAATAAAGTAAAATCTATTATCAAATGTATTTATTATATAATATAAAATAATGCAACTGGTGGAAAAATATTTAGTAGCATAATTTATTATTTCATAGAAATTAAACAACTATTTAAGTTATCTATGTATATAAATATGAGCATAATATACAAGATAAGAACCAAGTACAAACTAATGAAGAATTAAAAATATGAGCATAATATACAAGATAAGAACCAAGTACAAACTAATGAAGAATTAAAAATATGAGCATAATATACAAGATAAGAACCAAGTACAAACTAATGAAGAATTAAAAATATGAGCATAATATACAAGATAAGAACCAAGTACAAACTAATGAAGAATTAAAAATATGAGCATAATATACAAGATAAGAACCAAAAACAAACTAATGAAGAATTAAAAATATGAGCATAATATACAAGATAAGAACCAAGTACAAACTAATGAAGAATTAAAAATATGAGCATAATATACAAGATAAGAACCAAGTACAAACTAATGAAGAATTAAAAATATGAGCATAATATACAAGATAAGAACCAAGTACAAACTAATGAAGAATTAAAAATATGAGCATAATATACAAGATAAGAACCAAGTACAAACTAATGAAGAATTAAAAATATGAGCATAATATACAAGATAAGAACCAAGTACAAACTAATGAAGAATTTAAAAAATCAAACACAAATGATGATTTCTTTAGTATTTATTTATTTTAAATAACGAAATGGCAAACAACAATTGAAATAAATTAGTTTTATGTAATAAATTAATAAAGTCTTAGCTTAACCTGATACATTATACAACAGCACCAAAATTAAAAAAAATATATATTTTGAGTTAGTAATTTGAATTAGCCGTCATATTTTGCAACAGGCTGGGAAAGATACAAAAGTGGAAGTCACTCTGGACTTAATCACGATGTCTTATCTTATCAGATTACAAGTTTACTTGAAATCATACATATTTATAACTGACTCTTTGTCCCGATTATTCATTTTGTTTGCTGAAAATCACCACTCACTCACTGACACGAAACTACATAATTAATTATTACTTATGTACAAACATAAGTAGAAAGAGTATTTTTTTTCATACAAAATAATAAAAAAAGGAATGTAAAAGGGCCGTCTAATCATAAAATGGACGTTTGACTAACGCACAGTCGCAAACTTTTTACATCGATGATAAGATAAAGCTGAAATTTGGCACATCCTACATCACTACATCTGTAATCCGTAATCCTACTTTGAAAGTTTGAATCACATACTCAACAAGCTCAAAAATATATTTTTTGAGCTTTATGTACTATCCACATGGTATATTGATAGTAAAGTATTCAGTAAATTATGCATTTAATGCTCTCTGCTTAAATTCTAGCCTCAGAGTTTGCTTTATTTCGCATAAATCATTTTGTTTTTATTTTTTATACCAGAAACCTATATATATGTACCTACCAAATAACCACCATGTAAAAAAATTGTTAATAGGTAGGTATATGTTTTACTAGCGGACCTGTCCGGTTTTGCGGTCCGGTCTCCTCTGTACAAGGGAAAAGGCCAGCGTCAGGTTGTTGATAACTACAGGCCAGTATCAATTATACCTGCGATAGCGAAGATACTGGAAAACGGCATCAGTAGTCGCCTGGGCTCGTTCTTATCGGAGACAAACGCTATATCCAACCGTCAATACGCATATCGCGAGGGCTACTCCACGACGTCTCTGACGCGTGAAGTGGTGCGGCGCGTGGTGGCGGCGCGTGATGCGCGCCCCAAGCGGCGAGTAGCGGTACTATGTTGCGACCTTTCTAAGGCCTTTGATGTCGCTGACCACGCCGTACTGGCCGTAAAACTACGGCACTACGGCGTGACCGGCGCCACATTGGATTTTCTGACCAGTTTGCTGCAAGGAAGGTCCCAGGTTGTGGTAGGTGCGGGTGGCTCGCAGAGATCTGATCCGATTTCCTCTGACATGGGCGTGGCTCAAGGGTCAGCTGTATCCAACATACTGTTCTCTTTGCTTCTGAACGACCTGCCGGATGCTATCAGCACTGCTGACGTGCTCATGTATGCAGATGATGTCGCAGGCGTAGTTTTAGCCCCATCATCAGAAGTGCTCGAGCAAAGATTGAACGAAACAGCTGCTCAACTGGCCCGATGGTTCAAGATAAACGGCCTCGCTCTGAATCTCTCCAAGACTCATTACATCCAGTTTGACCTGTCCGGAAGGTCAATCCGTCCTCTGGAAGTATACGTGGATGGGGTGAGAATTGAAGAACAGGAGACGACGACCTTTCTAGGTTTTCGGATCGACCGAGCATTAAAATGGGATGCACATATTGAAAGCGTATGCGGGAAACTGGGTAGCGCGTGCTTTGCTCTAAGCCGAGTGGCGAGAACAGTTCCACGTGAGGTGGCACGGGCGTGCTACTTTGCGACGATACATTCTCTACTACAATATGGCACCGAGCTTTGGGCGAGGGCAGCGGATTGGAAGCGTGTATTTATTCTGCAGAAGCGGGCAGTGAGGTCCGTAGCGGGAGTCCAGTGGTGCACTCCAGCGCGACCATACTTCAAGGAGCTGGGTATCTTGACGCTTCCTGGCATTCTGATCTATCAGGTGGCAGTGTACGTACGTCAGAACCTAGATCAGTACGCGGAGCGTGGCACGAGGCATCGCTACCTGACCCGCGACGGACACAAGCTGAGGAATGTACAGCGTACCCTGGAAAAGTCCTCCAAGTTGACGCATATCATGGGTGCGGCAGTATACAATCAGTTACCTGCGAATGTTACAGCTTCAGTAAGTCTGCAAAGTTTTAAATGGTCCCTGAAACGTTGGCTCATCGAGCAATCTTTCTATACCTTCGAGGAATTCATTCCAGACGTAAGATAATTGTGTTAGTGCGATGTTGTTGTCCATATGTGTTTGTGTTTTGAATACTCGATGTTTCTTGAAATTATTTAATCAATGTTAATTTAAATGCATTGTTTTTTATACTGTTATACTCAATAACTTTTGTTATTTTGTTATTTTGACGTGTATTATTAAGTTATATGAATAAATGAACTTTGAACTTTGAACTTTGAACTTTGCACGGTCACATATGCACGATATATACTTAAAACCGTCCTCTTAAAACACTATCTGTTAAAAAAAAACGCATCAAAACCCGTTGCATAGTTTTGGAGATCTAAGCATGTAAGGGCCGCCCGTACATTGCCGCGGCCGTCGGTAACGCTGCAAACTAAATCTGTAATATCTTCGAAAATATTCATTTAAATTACATACTGTAAAAAGTAGTATTCATATTAAATAAGTAATGTATTTAAGGTACTAAACCATTATTTCTCGTAATACGCAAAAATAAAAATTGGTTATTGTGGGTTATCCAAGTGATAAACATACATCATCGCGGACTTTTTTGTAGACCTTTTTAAGATATACAATACTCTTAGTAAGTACAATATTTTGATCTATCTGGTAGAGCCAGCGTTTGCAATGTAAGTGCACAAAAATGTGTTTATTTCAACTTCACATTAGAAATCTTGAAATTTAGCTTCAAATTTAGCATGTTATTATACATAAAAACGTTTCTTTATTTATTAAGTAATTAATTTAAAAAAAACCTGCATTAATATCCGTTGGGTAGTTATGAAGATCTTAACAAAAATACATACATACAACATACAGCCGCGGAGAGCGACATTGCTTTATACCTACTATGTAGTGATGTAAAAATAGTACCTAACTCACTATTTTACGTAGATTGAAATCTTAAAGTTGCAATATTGGCAAAGATTTAAAACAAATCAGAGAAATGGGCCAGATTTCTATTAAACAGAGATAACATATTAAATTAATAAACACGAGAAATGGAAATGCCCATAACAATTATACGTCTCAGACAGTTCAATTAGTAGAAAGTGGCTTGCTTATAAAATCATTGAATAGATAATTACTGTTCAACAATAAGAAGAGGAAGATGGCGTGGCGGAATTAATATCATAAGCAGCAGTTACTTAGTCACTGTCATAAATGTGTCAGCATTCATGAGATACGTGTCGCAGAGATTCATTTTATAATAATAGTTGAGCACACTCTCGGACAAATGTTTGTTGATGAGTGCAGGCGTGCGCGAGTCAGTCGCAGCGTGTGCTAGTGGCGCGTCCAGCTGCTCCACTACCAACGTGCGGGAGTAGTCCTGCAGAGAGCTCGCGCGCGCGTCTCTTGCCAACAGCAACACGACGCGGGAGCGCAAGGCGCGCGGCGCGGGCAGCGGCATGCGGGCCGCGACCAGGCTGGCGCGCGCTGCGTCCAGCAAGCCGCGGGCGTACTGTGCCGAGTGCGACACCTGCCCAAGAAGGGCGCGCACGCACGCGTCCACACGTGTACTCCAGTTATCCCCAGTGAAGCGTGGCGCTGGAACTCCGTGCGCCATCAGGCTAAACATGTGCTGCGCCAGCGCCTCGTCCAGCGCCGCCTGCGAGGGGAAAGTGGCCAGCTCGCGCTCCAGCAGCGCTTGCGTCTCCGCTGGAGCCGCGCCCAGACAGAACACCGTGCCGGTCAGACCTGCGCATGCAGATATTATTATCATCAGTCGATGTTACACACTTCCTATATAATCTAATACGAGTCTTCATTGAGTCCACTCACCGTGCTCCTCTAGTATCGCTGCCAGCTCCAGAGCGACCACTACTCCAGTTTCATAACCCAATACGAAGAATGTATCCTTTAACCCCAGCCTCAGCAACACCTACATTATGCACAAAAAACTTTATCATCTGTTTTAAATTTCCACACTGACGTTACAAACACAAATTGATTAAATTTGTATCTGCATTAAGTGACCTAATCGTAATATGAATCACTGTTGTCAATTTTTCTAGCTTACGCGTGTACCTGTGCATATGTTTGTGCCATCTCCGTGGGTCCCTCGTCGGGGCGGTCGAGGCTGGGCTGCAGCACGAAGGCGGGCAGCTTGAGGCGCGCGGCGAGCGCGTGGAAGCGCGCGTGCAGCCCCTCCAGCCCCGGCACTATGCACAGCGACGTCTGCATCGCGTCGAACTCGTCGTCACGCTGCACAGAACAAACATGTTACACACATCTGTTATGTTATTCAGCAAGGTGCCAGCAGGGGTAGTCTCACCGTGCCGGAGCTATTTAGGAGCGTGGGTAGGCGCACCAGCTCACACGTAGCGCGCATCTCGTCAGGATCCACGTGTGAGAAGAACGTGGCCAGTCCGCCTGGAGGTACTACAGCTACCGTACCGCACGACGCTTCCACTTCCACCAGCCTACAATATGAAAGCCTTGATTAGAGACCTGGTAAACAAGCACAAACAGCATACTCGTTTACATTTACCTTTGTAAGGTCAGCTCAGGCACCTGTTCTTCGTCGAGAGAGTGGTGATACACATCTCTTAGGTACGAACAAATGGCTGCATATTTTTCTGATGGCAGCCCCAGTTGCTCTAGAGTTGCAGTTTTTTCTGTGTCATCATTGATAAGTATATCTGTGATGGACGATCACAATATGTACATAAGTATTAGACAATTCAAATTTATTTATTTATATTTAATCTATTTTGCAATAAAATACCAGTGATCGCTGCGATTTCACGAATAAGAGACCGTCGTGGAATTTCTTGTTTTCGAGCCAACAGTATAGTTTGATCAGTGCCCCAGGCTGCCTGGATAGCATCCTGCACGGTGTCCCAGCCTCCTCCAACTGAATCCTGAAATCAGCAGAGCTCGCTTGATTCCCTGAGCATTGATTGGTTGATGGTGATGGTGTTTTTAGAGAATTCTTATGCGAGAATGAGATGAGAATTCGTCTTAAGTATAACACATACAACAAATACAGCCAATTATGTAGTCTAACAGTAGCTGTGTAGATATATATTTGAAATATTAAAAGTTCAGTATTGCCGTAATAATAACTAGTAATGATACTAACCGTGTTCAGCATTGATACATCCAGATATGTTGCAGGGAGTCCACTCTTAGATCTTTGAATGCAAGTGTTCAATCCAGTAGCATCGGTGGATATTACCACGAAGCGTCTGTAAAAAGTAAAATTTCTACAGGTTACTTACATTGCTAGTCTAGTATAAATATTTCAATTTAGTTATAATTTCACTTAAAATATGGTAGGTATAGGTTTTTAAAAACAAACTTTCGAAAAACATATCATAATTAATCATAAGACTAATATATCACTTTGTTATCACGATTATTATAAGCAAACGTATACAACTCACTATATGATGTATGAACTACTTACTGAATCGCCGAACAAACAGTTGTTGATGCGGTGTGTATATTGTCTATGCCAGATTGTTGCAGCTGTGTTCCAGGGAGCAGGTACATCCCGGCGAGGGCTCCTAGTCTCGCAGCGCTGTCTAACAACTCCTCCACGGCATCCATGCTGGATAACTCTCCGTGAGATACAGACACTTCTTTGTCCAGTTTCTGCCAAACTCTGGTAAACAATCACATATTTTAAGGTATAGATTCTTAAAATTTGTGTTTTATTTAAATTACTTACCTATTGTGCTTTATTGTACTAACCGTTGTTTGTGCTGAAGGTGTCGTCCAAAGGGTTCAAACGAATGTATATGTATTTTCGTAATTCCTTGTTGAATGAGTGCACCTGCCACGCGGAAGCCGATTGAGCTTGAGTCACATACGACCATGTGACAAGAATTCGCTTCTACCAGATGTCTGCAAGCATCAAAACAACGACAATAAATAAATAAAATAAAATTCATTTACTTCGGGTTACTAAGATCAATATCTGAAATTCACATTACAAGTAACGCGCAGGGTGTATATTTTACTATTTGAATACACAATTGTGCATGATGCTTAACATCGAGCACGTACATTGCTCGTTTCGTCACTCGGTATTATAAAACAGGTAATATCGAGGTAATCCATTAAGGTGTCTCTCTGTATAGTATTTTGTAGAAGTATAGTTACGTGATTGAAGAAGAGTCTTGATTATCGAGCAGACGGATTAACACGCGGCCGCGGTGATTGGAAGCGGTCAACAACCCGAAAGCACGTGGAACTTCGTCCGGAGCGTACACTACGCGCGTCAGGGGGACCACCTGGCCTGCGGCAATACCCTCGGCCACCAGAGCATGTAGCTTCTGTAATATTAAAAAAAAATATAGAAGAACTAAGAAGTAGATGATCAAAAGGTCGCAATATTTCGTAATCATAAATGTAGTCTACGTTTTTTCTCATAAGCGACCTCTATACCAAGTAGACTGGTCTGTTAAATGCCACTGGAGAATTCCACCAAGCCAACTCCAATGACAAATTTAGAATAAACTTACTTTAGCTAGAGGTTCTATCTACCTATACATATATGCTAAAGAAGGTCAAAAATCTGTACATAGAAGATAAACTTAAAAATGTTTGGGTACCTATACTAGAACACGTTTCAGCCGATTTTATATATGTATATGACTGTTTATCTGTTTCATTTGGTTGCGCATCGCACAATAGTGGCTGAACGGATCTTAATGAATTTGGTAGGTAGGTATCGCGACAATATTCGCTTGAGTCACTCAAGCGAATATTGTCGCGACAAATCCCACTGGCCACTCAAGTTGAGTGGCCAGTGGCCACACCTACGTCACTTCTGTGGCGTCCAGACTTTGAAGCGAGACTGACGTGCTTGTGTGTTTGTTTTGTACCACAGATTTGAGTACGATTGTACACTATGGAGTTGAGTAATGAAAAGTGTTGGTATTCAGTTAGTAATTACCTTTTTTTTTACGTAAGAAGAATTAGTATATTAATTGCCTGTATTAATATTATGACAACATTATTTTTTATCAAATATTGTAAAAAATAGGAAACTTCAAGTATATGCTATAAATAAATTTTCATTTTTGTTGGCATAGGTAAGTACTTACAATAAAATCTGCAGCCGTGGGATCTTTGAATAAGCCCTTTATGTCGACGGCAACGTAAGACTTTTCATTGGATAGATGGTTCATTCCGAGTATGTACTCCTCATTAGTGAGTACTTGTGTCATATCGAACATTAAACTGGAAATTCCACAGCATTGTAATGATGTCTGCAACAAGTAATAAATGACGCGTGACCAAAATGCTGGCCTTTTTCTGGCTCAACGTATCAGCATTGCCATCCAGCGTGGTAATGCGGCCAGTATGCTGGGCACGCTGCCCTCTGGCAGTGGGCTGGAGCACTTAGATTATCTTTAGGCTTTTCTAAAGATTTTCTAAGTGCCCCTTTTTGTAGTAGTTAGAAGTAGTATGTTTAGTTTTTCTTCCCTTGTTTTTATATTTTATTATTGTAAATAAAGTCGTATACGAGTAATAAATAAGTGTTATACTCAAATAAATATTTAACTAAATCTGTAATATCTTCAAAAATATTTATCTAAATTACAAGCTGTAAATGGCTGTATATATTGGTTAAAATTGCTCTACCTATTATTTCACGCAAAAAGTAAAAGAAAAAATTGGTTATTGTGCGTTATTCTTAAGAGTTAAAATATATATATATATACGAGTACTATTTACTTAACTTTTTAAGATATACAATATTCGGTACATTATTTTGATCTACATAATATATCGTAGAGCATTTGCAATGTTTGAGCAAAAAATGAGATAATTACGACTTCACATTACAAATATTGAAATTATCAGTAGTAAAACCTTCCTCTTGAATTACTCTTTCTATTAAAAAACTGCTCAAAATTCGTAGAGTAGTTATAAAGATCTATGCAAACAACAAGAAGCTTTGTTTCCTGCGAACTACAATCCTGTTAATAGGTATCTTCTAGGTAAACGTGTTACACCCTAGGCTGCAGCAATGCTTAACATCAGGCAGGCTGTAGACAAACGTAAACCTATCCCACGTGGTGGGTGTATAAGGTTGAAATTACTTTGGCTATCACGGGAAGCAAATGAAATGCGGGTAGTCACTGCAAAGATGTATTGGTGACTAAAGATTTTACTTACCGCTATGACAGTTTTGATGTTAGACACTTACATGGGCATAATAGGCAACCACCACGTAAAAAAAACATACAAACATACGACAGACAGACGCAGAAAGCGACTTTCTTGCTTCATACTATGTAGTATGTAGTAATATTGATATTGATTTATAAAAAAAAAACAAAAACCGATTTCAAGTGTCACTAAAAAATTATAAATAATATATTTAAATAATCTATCATATTATTGAAACTTACAGTCCTATATAAGTACTCTTATTGAAATCCGTAATATTTGTTGTCGGTACCAGCCATAATGGCAATAATGGTGCCAACCAATCAAACAAAAAAAGGATTTGAAATCGGTTCATAAATAACTGAGTAATCGCGTAACATACCCACAAAAAGAGAAGAAAAAAACTTTCAGAAGACTTCATAACCTCCTTTTTTCGAAGTCGGTTAAAAATGATCATTTACACTGGACGCCGGTCCTTTGAGTTTTCTGAGCAACAATTCATTACCATGTCCGGGATAAGTGTTGAGAAGTTATTGTATCTTATTAGTAAATATATTACATTTTTGAGGTCTCCTTGCATGCAGCACAGCACCACATTGCACCCTAGACCGTTGGTAGCTCCCAGCACCATGTCTCTGAAGCTAGCGTCTCTCGAGTACCCGATGTCATCTCCTGCAAATATAAAACACCATAATGTGTTCAGTGTTTTACTTTTGTAGTTTAGTCATTTGTAACAGTATCTAAAACTAGCTGGTGCGCGTTTTTGTTGTTGCCGCTATAACAACAAATACTAAAAATTTAAAAATACGAGTAAATATTAAGGGGGAACCATACAATAAACGTGTTTTTTTCGTATTTTTTTCGTATTTTTTTGCTAAATATTAAAAACGGTAACAGGCAGACGCTTCAAATTTCCACAAAATATTAACTTGTATATTCCGCGGATTAAGCCTGAAAAAGGTTCAAAATATATACACGAATACTCAACGCGTAATGAAGCTTTTAATAATTTATTTACCGTTGAGTTGCGGGAAGAGAGCCTTGAGAAAGTCCTTCTTTCGCTGGTCGCGCACTGTGGTGAAGACGCGCCAGCCGCGCGCGAGCGCCACCCGGATGGCAGCCTGTCCCAGCGCGCCCGTCCCGCCGTGCACCAAGGCCGTGGATATTTTTATATTCTTCACTGAAGGTTTCATTTGCTGTAAAAAAATAGATTAGTTTTTGCAACTTGTTAATCTTGTAGTAGTCATGGCATCAACGCGTTTCCGCTAGGGACATAATTATATTGCATGTACATGTACATCACTATATTGTAAGTATAAGATATTATAAGTGAGAAAAAGAAAAAACCCAGATTTTGCCGCGCATCCTGCATGATACACATGTTCCTGACTTCTTCGCAGTTATTCGATCACATATTGCGACCTTTTCGGACCGGGCACTAAGGTCAAATAATAGAACAATGCAGCGCACGTGTAATGATGTCAACAGTCATATCCATTGGATTTGGATCTTTTTCCACCGGAGTGAATCGATCGGTGTTTTTTTTTTATTGGCATAAAATACAGTTACCTACTTACTGGTTTTAGCACAATGCAGTAGTAGGCAACCATGTAGGCTAGCGGTATTGTGGCAGCGTCTTCCAGGGTCCAATAGTGGGGCACGGGCCAAGTGAGCTGAGGATGCACCGCAACGTGTGAACCGACGGCTCCACTGGGAACCACGCCCATCACACGCTCGCCACTGAACACATGACATGCGGGCATTACACGAGAGAACGTAATCAATTTATACGGAACCACAGATTAAATATAGCAGTCAAAGTATGGACAACTAATGTGATTAAAATACTCAGATAATCTAATCTCAATTATATCATATACATAATCTCTCTATTTTAACCATTAATTCCTTATCGTAGTGAGGTCAGCCGATCTTTAGTATTCACTTCGCCGTTTTTTTCCGCCACATCACCCCTCTTCACTACACCCTCTGTGTCATGGGATGGGAAGAGAAAGATGCAGTGTAAAGTAATGCACCATACTACCCAGATACTTAATTTTATATTATTCTCAGAAGCTGACCTTCTATCGATAGGTATTGGATTAAAAATACCTTTCTGTTACACCACTGAATTCCATTCCATATGTTTTACATCTCTCGTTTTGTTGATGTAATGATAGCCCCTGAGATAGATTTGTATCAGCCATGTTTATGCCGCTATAACATACCTGAAATCAATCAAGGACACTTTTGTGAAGTGAACTATGTTTCATACTCTTGTGTTTTTACTAGAGGTTTGAAAATGTATGAAGACCAGCGTGTCGCGTGTCGTAGCAGACTACATCAACGCCCAAAACGCCCCCCAGATGGATAAGATGCTTAAAAGGATATTAAAAATTCTATGAAATTTCATTTGCATGGGTCAAAACTACCATGTAAACCACGCAAATCATGACACCGAAAATGAAAATAAAGTCTTTGTGCTAAAACCATACAAAGACCTTACATGCAAATTATCTGTGTTTTGATAATATGTTTGATTACCTTATATTTGTACTCTACAGTGTTCTTTTAAATAAATAAATTCAAAAACACCGGAAATAACTGAACCACGCAAATCAACGATTTCAGAAACCATAGACACGCCACGAATTTCTGACCACTATTTTTCGAAAACTGTATGCATCACCACAGACTACTATGGCTGGCTGCAGACGTATCACGACTAGTTCTAACTTGAATCAGGTCAACGCAGCATCAGGCCGAGAGTTTAGAAATGTGGTGAGAATTTAAAATGATCCACGAAAACTAGCCAGTACCCCGGGACAGTAATATATATTTTTTAAGAAAATGTAATCATATTATCATTATGATTTAGTTTTTAATATCTTTTTAAATTTTTAAGGACTTTGTAGGATTTTTTCGGTAAGCATGGGGCGTATTGTTTAAAAAATAAAATTTATTAAGTGACTAGATCTAGGTTGGGGACAATACACAAAAATCAAAGAATGGGTACATTTTTATTTTATTTTATAATTTAAAAAGTTACTTAAATTATAATCAGTGGCTCAGCTAGGAGAGCATTTAAGGTTTCCGTAAAAACAATAGGTTGATGGCATGTCAATTTCTATTATTTTTAAGTAAAACCGCTTGAAAAACCTGTCAAAGAATGACCCTTTGCGTTGAAATAAACAGAGACACAGACAAACAGACAAAATTTCTAGGAATTGTGGGAACGTGTTCTGCTATTAATTCGAATTATCTCCAAACATTTTTTTAATATCTGCTATGTTCGGACTTTCGACCCTCTTCAGCTTTATTATACGTATAGATATAAGAAGATATAGATCAGATAACTACATTAGTTGTTATTTGTTTTCACTTGCTTGCGTTCCAAGCTAGACAACTACCACACATGAGATTTTTTTTAATTTATAAGCTTTTTAATAAGGTAATCTTTAAGATATTTTTAAAACGTATTTTATTGAGGTCTGGGATTTGATTAACACATTAGTCACCTATAGGTGACTTTCTGCTTTTCTGAAGGCTTAGCCGTGGGTGTGGGTACCGGTTTTTATTTCTGTAATACACCTACATAATTGATAACTTATATTTTAAAGTCGGTTAAAACAGGGTAAAATGTAGGTACATACAGTGACTAATGAGCCCGTTCCATTCAGTACTGGGGCGGGCACCCATCGCAGGGCAGCAGCGTCGCCAGTCAGCTGCATGCCGCAGGAGCTGGCCGACGCCGGTTCCAGTGGCACGTAGTACTCGCCGCCCCACACGCCCTGCAGAACAAACTCATGTCAGTTTTCGCACGCAAACCTTAAACCGACTCAATTGATTTCAAAGCGTGCGAAACTTACATTGTCCAACACGTTATAAGCCAAGCTAATGTCAGGGAGGTCATCAAACGTCGTACGTTTATTGGAGTCTTCTTTAACCATAATGACGTGGATCTGATTGCGAGTGAGCTTTCTCCTGCACTGTTTAATCAGTTTCATCAACCCAGCCACAGGTGGATAGACTGATAAAATTAAGAGAGTGCTCTGTTCGGTCATGCTGAGACAAGCGTGTTCCAGAATTACCAGATCTAGCTCGGAACGGACGACGAGTGAAGAAACCGCGTCCGGCGTAGTCGGCAAGGTAGCCCCGCATCGTGCCAGCTCCAGTCTGCTGGTTGGCAATGACATCACTGACACTATGTCGTAAGGTGTTAGTGACACGCTCGCACTGAACGTGGTGCGTTTTGTTTCCTCGTTCAAAACAAATATAGATTTACGTAGTAAGGGTCCCATACGTCCACACATCTGAAATTACAAATCACGTTGATTTTCTCTATTCTAGGTTTAATTTACGATATCAACATAGAAAAAATAGAGTTTATAAAATTACTTGTTCATTTCTAGATAAATTTTGTGTGACGACTACGTGGACTTGATGGAACATCTGCTCGCTTTCATCAATCATTACATCGAAATCAATTTGACTGTATTGAATATTTATTCCTGTAATTTTGGAAGATATTACAGTTTCGATGACTTCAAATAGTTTTGTATCACAATCGTTGTTAGTAACTCCCAATATATGGAGAGTGTCCGTGGTAGAGTTCTCTGCCACTATCTGTAGGAGCACGGAGAGTGAAATCGACATCTGTAAATATAACATTGTTTATGTTACATATTTTCTACAATCTACGAGATAAAAAGTAGCTTATACTTATAATCGTATATTATACCAATGTGACGTTATCATACAAGCACATCCTGTTTCTGATACTTCAACTTACGTCAGTTTGTGAACAGAACCTGGGTACGAAGGTACGAACTTGCAATGTGACTCGCTCGTTGGTAACTTGCAGCACATCACGGTAGCTCAGGTTTTGTATCGAAACGCCACCGCTCCTACAAATAAAACGCGATATAAATAAGAAAATAATGTCCAAGGAATTAATTCTGCGGGGAGTCACGACCCTTCATAACAGTGGCGAAGGGCAGAAAACGCTTATATTTAGATTTCATCCGCTAGACTATCCCAGTAAGAACTGATTCACTCTCGCTTTGAAGATCGTAAGATTATATTTCTACAATATAAAACAATACAAGACAACAATTGAGCTATCAGTGCTGGTGAGGGATAAACCACCCAAGTTTGAAGCGCCAGGGTCGGCTGAAAACATCGACGTAGAGACACTGGTGGTCTCTAGCGCCTTCGCACACATACAGATGTATCACTGCGGATCTATTCGATACGAATAGCACCAATTAAAAGTTTTTCCATTTTTGAGAAATCTTATTCATTATCTGTTTCGATAGATGGCATTCCCATATGTAGATGCCCTCTTCAAGCTGTTGGTTTGCCCTTTATTTTTATAAAAACTTTTTCGTGGAGGAAATGCATTACGCATCCCCGCACTGTGGGGAGGCAGCGGGGTATGTCGGGTTCGGAGCTAATGAGACTCCACTACCGACTAAAACCTACCACGATGTCCCTTCGTCTTGGATAAGGTGGGTTTCGCGGGCAAGCGAGTTATACTCCTCCGCAATTCCAGAATTTCCGGGTAAATCTGGCAATCAGGTGGATTTTTCTGGTAATGTAGATAGTTTGCAGCAATGCTACAGATCTTCTCCCCCTGTTTGTTTATAAATTTAATGGTCGTTTTGTTGTCCGATTGAAACAACTGATTTTTCTTTTAATTTCCGGGCATATATCTTTGTAGCTTCCTAAAGTGTCCACCGCACTTTTACATTGCTGTGTCTGTAGGTTTTTTGACTTTTGCCTCCCCAGTACCTATAACCATATTATTTTTTTACTGTTGAATGTGGCCTTTTTTATTCGACCTTTTTATTTCTAAAAAAATGCAAATTTATAGCAAAATAAAAAATATATTTATGGCGCAATTACACTCAAGCCATGTAAATAACTAATGTTATGTTATATATATTATACGGGACAAGGAAGCTGTTGCGTTAATTGCTGCTTAATCATAATTATAAATAATATATAAATTTGAAAATAAATAAATTTTTAAATAATTTTTTTAATATTTAAATGGGAGCCCATAAAATATATAAATTTTTAGTAGAACAGATAGTTCAGGCAACCTGTGACCAGCATGCTGGCGCATTCTTGGCGCAAAGGATAAGCATTGCCATCCAACGTGGCAATGCCGCCAGCATGCTAGGAACGTTGCCTACAGATATACTTTTTTTATAGGTGTTTTAAGTTTATTAAAAGTTTTATAGGTATTAATTACTTAAGTTTTTATTTTAAATTAGTAAAATTTGTTTTATAAGTTTTTATTAAATAAATACTGTTCTTGGTCAAATCTATTACATGGAATGATCATAATTTGTAACAATGTCTAAAATGAGATCTTACTACCTAGATAGTTACATATAATTCAGTTTGTCAATTTACAAAACCAATTTTATAAAACTATGTAATGCGTGAGGCATGCGCATTAAGTCCGTTTTTATACGAACATTTTGTGTCTGAGTAAATCTTTTGTGAAGACTGGTTTTTGTTGTTATATCTAGCTGTCCTTGCAATTATCAAGATATAATATGGGCTACATCCATTAAAATATCACTGGCCATTCTCATAAGAACTTCCCTATTTTCCATAAAAACATATTCAGTGAGGGTGGGTTGAACTCCTAGATAAGGAATACGACTAGAAGAGAAAGATAAGTGTTATTGTGATGTGAGTGACACAAATAACTCACCTTGTAGTCCGGTGCAGTTCCGAAAGCTGTGCGTTCACAGACGTGGTCTCTTTGTTACCCTTAAGCTTCATACTAGCATGCATGGACAAGTCGATAGAGAGCTTGCCAATTCTATGAGGTATCACGCGCTCTCCTTGCGAGTACTTGAGGGCGTTGAGCTGTAGAAGGGAGTCGAGATATGTCACCCAGTTGTTGCTCCACTTCACGTTGGCGTTCGATATTGTTTCATCTGTACTGTTAATACACTGGAATGCTCCGCTAGAAAATTAAAATTTTCTACACCAACAGAAAATGTCTTCAATTACATAAGAGATTTCCAGATTTTAAAAAAAACTAGGCCAAAAACATTATATTAGCATGCTAAATTAATCTTAGCTGAAGCTAGCGTCATCGTTCATTCAATAATTAGATAATTAGAAACTACTAGTAAAATACTTGACCGTTATTATTAATAGATACATTCATATTTATAATTAAATAGAATAAAGACGTCTATTCTTTTTTATAAATAGCATAGAGCATTAAAATATTTACCTGAACTTTAACGGCTATTTATAGTATTACTTACCTATAGTCATAACCTCCCTCGTACAAAATCCGATAAACATCTTCAGAACTAAGATGGTGATTTAAATCGTTGATAGGTTCATATTTTGATTCAGTTATATTCAATCCAGGTTCACCTGTTGTTTCTATACTGACTACAAACCCATTTGCCACTTTAGAACTTCCTTCCATTACCTAAAAGATGAATTAAAAAATCAAACAAATACCTGAAAGATTGCGTGAGCCCATTTCACGTAAAAAAAAACAGCTCATCATATATATTTTTTGTATTTCAAAGAAAATGTATCACTCGAACGAATTGTTTGTTCTGGGAGTGAAGTACTCGCTGAACCGTTAAATAAGACAATTTATTTTGATCGGCGGCGCTGAGGTTCAAGGTTGTTATACATTTATTTCAATCGCGTCTGGGCCAATCACAGCCATAAATGTTGCAGCCTATATGTTGGCTGGCTTTGTATCAAGTTGGATTGCAGTGGCGTACCATTCAGACTGCTGCAGCCATTTTTCCCAACTGATTAACTTGTCCAGTTATATTTGTAGATTAGATGGCGGTCTGATGCCCGAGACCGTAGCGTTATTTGCCATGTATTCACTCAGTTATATTCTTTATCACTTCTGACACTATGTAAAGATGTTTTCAATGTAACGTTCGATGTGAGCAGATTATTTTGTACAAGAAAACATGGGGAAACATAAGGACACTGACTGAACATGTACTCAGGCAGATATTTTTTTTAATTTTTGCTTCTTGTTATGTATACTAAAGCCAAACAATACCTATCTACATGACTATTCTTATACCACCGTACATATACTATAAGCTTGGTGCAGAGATTATTTGCTGTAGTAGGTACGTATGTTAACAACGCAACCAGGGGTGTAACTACAGTACACACCTCGAACCGGCCGGAGCCGCGGTGTATCGCCACACTGAGGCGTACAATCTTCTGCACATGCAGTAGTGGTTGCGTGTGGAGGACCACGTTCTGGAAGCGCACGGAACGTGCACGCCGCGGGCTGTCCGTGGACATGGCCAGGGTATCCCACACGCACACCAGTGCCAGCGAGAACGGGACAACCACTCGGTCTGATACAAGGAAGAAAAGTCACTGGCAGTAATAAGTCACAAAATAGTTTATGTTTATTATTTTCTCTGGCCAATTCACCAAATCGTATACATACTGATTTTAGGAAAGTACTAACAAGCATCTCTCCTTAAGTTCTTACACGACCAATAAATTTGTTACACTCGAACACAAAAAATTACCTACACATTATTATTTTGCTGTTTTGAAATAGATACCTATGTGTTTGAAACTCACTATGGGCGACGTGCCCTGCGAGGTAGGCGTACTCCTGGTCGTGCAGCGACACGAGGAAGGTGCACGAGGCGGCCACTGAGCGCATCGCTGACTGGTACAGCGGGAGCGGCCTGAACAGGGGTGGTCATGGGTTAGGCGTTAGCTACTGGTGCTACTGGTCAGACTGGTTAACAAAACGAATACTTTTCCAAGAAGCAGCTGATGTGAAACGTCCAAGGAGAGCCACTATCGCATACATATAGAGTGCAAATAACTTATGAATAACTTTAAAGAGAAAAACCCTTTATTTAGAAAATCCTTTAGTACATAGTTAGAACAAAATACGACACAATGAAAACAAAATGCATAGGTATATATAAAAAAATATAATGAAATTTCAAATAACATAATCTTGTAGAATGGAAATGATGTTTGCCGCCGACTTTGGATCAGAACTAGACTTATTAGATATAAACTGTGTAAACGTTACCATCTTAGAAAATTGTAAACTAAGTTTCACTCAAGAACACAATTTTAAACTTTTGGCTTTAAATACCTATATAAGGAGTAGGTATAGGTAATATTAATAATAATTTCTCTGGCTTCTTAACAGCGTTAAAACGATTAGACACGTCATTTGATGTTATGATTGTAAGCGAGTGCTGGCTATCAGACTTAACTTTGGTTCCTCAAATACCTGGATATAACTCTTTTAGAACAGATAAATATATCAATCAAAATGGCGGAGTTGTAGCTTATGTAAGGGATATACGGTCTGTCATAGTCACGGAACCCATTTTGGATGAATCAAACTGTTTATACATACAAATTAACAACAAAATTGATATTTTTGGTATTTATAATTTTGGTTCTCTTTGAATTCTCAAAAAAAAATTCTGAAAAAATATGTCAAATGAAATTATGATATTATTAAATTATTTTCTAAGTGCCTCTTTTTTGTAGTAGTTAGAAGTAGTATGTTTAGTTTTTCTTCCCTTGTTTTTATATTTTATTATTGTAAATAAAATTAGGAATAAATAAAAAATAATATTTATACCCTGCAACTCACAGTGCATAGTGCATATATTCCGTATTCTAAATCAAAGCATGCTATTACGTACCACTTCTCTTGGTGTGCCCACTGTACGTAGTGTGAGAGGAAGGGCGTGCCACTCGCCACCGGGAACCGCACGCGCGGGTACAGCGCAGCCACGCGAGGCGAGTAGCCTACCAGGTAAAGCCTGGAACACGAGGGGACGTTAAAAGCAAACTGAAGCCACTTCGGATTATATGACTCACCTTCAATCACTTACTTGCCAATAGCATCGAGCAGCATGGTGACCGGGTCGGAGTGTCCTCGGCGTGTGAGCGGCACGTTGGTGGCGGAGTCAGGCAGCGCGCGCTTGAGGATGGCCTGCAGCAAGCCGTGCGGGGCCACCTCCACCAGCACGGCGTTGCTGGGGATCAACGCGCTCGTCTCCTCGAATAGCACCGGGCTCTGGAAACAAACATACGGGGATAATGCCGGTTTGTTTGTGCCAACATTCTCAGTTCTTTGAGCGCTCTGTCTTACCAGAAGGTTGTTAGTGTGGTACTCCGCCGAGGAGTACTGCGCGGCTGGCTGCTCCCAGCGCTCCTGCAGCACCGATGTTGACAACCAGCGCGAGCTGCGAGGACGCGCCTCTGGGATCACTTCTTTCAGATACGCAAGAAGTTTGGGTCCCGCTTCCGCAATGTAACGTGAGTGATACGCAATGTTGGAGCACGGCACCTCTCTGGCAAATACTTTTTGTGCTGTCAGCTTAGCGACAAAGGCAGTAATTGCGTCCGCAGGTCCCGAGATGGTACATGACTCGGCGCTGTTGTGGCATGCCACGGCTATCTCTTCCGGACACAGAGCTGCGATCTGTGGACAGATATAGAAAATAATGATAAAACTTTTAAAACAAGCTTTTATTCTATAATAAAAGATCAAAGTAAAATTTTGAATCACGTTAACTACATTCATTTATGACTTCACCCAATTGAAATTATAATAAAAGCTCGTTTGGACAAGCATGCAAAATTTCATCTCAATCGGACACCGGGAAGTGGGTCAAATCAAACTTGCAAGATTTGTTAACATATAATATAAGTTAAATTAAATAAAAGCTTTTAAAAATGAGCACAGGTTGGGATGCACCATGCACAAGCCAGAATCTACAGTACCTGCTGCGCTCCCATTCCTACCGCAGCCATGGAGCCACGAATAAAAGGCGTCTCGAGTGATACACGGCCGCGGCAGTACGCCGCCAGGATCATCTCCTCAGTTGTGAGGCAGCCGTCTGCGTACGCGCAACCCAGTTCACCCACACTGTGTCCTGCACACACACATTAGTCAATGTACATTTGGCGCTAAGTCACAAAACCTCGTGGCACGCACAGTACACACTCACCGATGATATTGTCGGGCACCAGCCCCAGCTCCCGCAGGATGTCAGTGAGCCCGATCTGTACCGCGGCGATGCCCACGAACGAGTGTAGGATGTTGTCGAATATGGTTTTGTCCGGGCTCGTGATTATGTGTACTATATCCAGACCTTTTGGTTCTAGTACTTTGTGGCATCTGAAACGAAATTGTACCTTTTATCTAATGAGTATGTAATACCAATAGTAAATACCTCTAAAATACTCATATTTGATTTACATAACTGCCGTAGGAGGTGCAGAATTTCTTTTCGGAAGAAAATGTAGTCTGTGTCCTTTTAGAATACTTTACTGCCTCCTTACCAAAAAAGTGAAGATCAATTTTTTTATTGCGCTGTGAAGAAGGAATAAACAAATAAAAAAATACTTTCGGAAACTCGATACAATGACGATAATTCATTACTAACTTCTGTATGGCGGCGGCGAACATGGGTATCCGCATGAGCTGCGCGCCCATGCCGGCCCACTGCGACCCCATGCCACTGTACACGAACCACAGCGGCCGCTGCGCGCCGTCGCAGTACTCCGCGCGCTGGCCTAGGCTCACTGTTTTGCCTTCCGCATTTGTGTCTGCCAAAACATAAACAAAGGATTCACATGCATTTAAAGCCTTTCTAGCTGTAACGACTGCTAGTTCGAAGTATATAATGATTTACTACCTAAGATAATATATCCTTTGCCAAGGTGGCCAGATATATTTCTTTCGTGTATGTTGTGCAGCAGCGCCAGCTCCTCGGGGTCGATGGGATGCGATTTGAGGATGTCGAAGGCTCTTTCCACAGAAACTTCTTGTCTGTTGGACAGCGTCACCAGGCGAGGGATGTTACACTTGTAGCGGTTCAAGTCCTACGGACATACGGGACGATGGTCACATCGGATGGCTCGAAAAAGGCAGTTTGCTATGAAACTAACACAATATACGTACCTTCTGCTTGTAGTGTGAGTGCAGCAGCACGTGTGCGTTGACGCCGGTGACGGACATGCTGTTGACGGCGGCGTAGGTGCGGCGGAAGGGCGCGTGCTCCGTCAGCACGCGCATGCGGCCCTCACGCAGGGCTGCCACGTCACGACGCGGCGATTCGCAATGTAAGTTGCTCGCCAGTTGCCCTGTATGGTAACCAAGCAGCACCTGTCAAGCAGATAATAATAATTGTTAAATAAAATAACCTGCTCCAATGGCTCACTTGCTGGATTAATACAGAATAGAACAGAATTTAAGCTCTTTAATTCGAGATCGTACTAGAAGTGATCATGACCTTAGTGATAGCAGTGATCCCTGAGGCTGCCTCCCCGTAGCCGAGGTTCGACATGACACTGCCGATGGGTAGTGGCTCGTTGCGGCCGGCGCAGAACACGTGCTCCAATGCATCCAGCTCTGCACGATCTGCCTCCGGCACCGCTGTAACCACACACACAATGAGATCGTGAGACATGATAACAATCACAACATGGAACTCATTCTTGTTCTGTTAAATACTACGTTTTGATTGAATTAACAAAATACCTGAGCCGAATGCTTCGACGTACTCGACGACAGAAGGCGGCACACCAGCTTCTTCATAGAATGTCTTGATGAAGCTGGCTGTAACACCTGGCTCGCGGTAGAATCCAAAACGTGGGCCAATTTCTCCTTTCGGCAACGTCACATATTCATTCTTGACATGTACCACCTCTGCGTAAATTCTACGGAGAGATATAAAAAGATTTAATATTTAAAGACTTTTGTATGGGAGTACGAATGTCTATGACAACCGGTTTTTTTATTTGAATAGAGAATTCACGTTTAGCGTAATTAGTTACAATTTATATAGGTTGTTACTAAACAATAAGTGACAGTGATATAAACTTAACCCCTCCGCTGGCACGCGTCCCAAGCCGGGAATCTGTCATAAGTCCAAGAGTGGCATGTCTCCCAAATCGGTACGATTAGCTAGGTTAGTCATTTTAGGCGCCAAACAACGTTTATCTCTATTGTTGTCCTTGTTTTACGCACAGAATCATAGACAGGATAGACAAGGCTAGCATGCCAAGCCTACATTACGACCAAGTTTCATACAAAGTGTCACTGTCATTCATGTTTGAAAATGCGCGCGGCCGTGAGCGATGTTGTACTTGTGATTCTTAGTAGGCATATCAGAAAATAAATGTATGGAGGCATGCTATTTGATAGTTTTATATTGTAAATAATATATCTATGACTGTAATAAACCTATAAACATGCATTTACATAGTTTTATTTTAAAAATGTAACCAATGTTGCAGAATTTCACAATGTTTACAATTCTCTAACTTTATCCTAGAACCTATGCTATATGTTTTCAAATTATGGATGAATTTATATGCTATCACATAGGAAATTTTATGTAGAATTCAAATATATATGGATGTTACTAAATATTCTAACAAATTATTGAGTAATAATCTGCAAAGGAATGCAACTGTTCCATCAGGCGCGGTGCCGCGCGGAGAGGCCTGCCACACGCGGGGTATGCGCGTGCGGGGGCGTGCCAGCGGAGTGGATATGTACCTAAATTTAGTATATTTTTCTAACACGTGAATATTTTGTATAGGTATTTGTTTCAGCTGTTATGGTAGCTTTTCAACAAACAGATATTTCTCGGCCAGAGAGTTCTTCAAGGGACTAACGTTAAGATGAAATATCGTGACAGCAATGATGTTGTATATTATCTTGTGTCAGTGAGTGCTCATTATGACTGTTATAGGATAGTAGAGTGAAACTCACCGTTTTGCATCCTTGGCTTTTTGTAGAAATAAAACGTTAATGGCTTCAGACTTGGCGCAACCTCCGGCATGCTCATCAAATGATTTGGTCTTGCCATCCATGCTGATTTTCATTATTCTAAAAACAAACCGCGATACAACAAAGATGCAAAATAATCGTGATTATACATAACTAACATGTGATTAACGTACAAATTACGAGAAATGTCACTACTTTGACAAACTAATGATGAGACACAACTATCCAGTTTAGTATAAGATACATATATAAATACATATATGATATCGTACCTGCCGTAGTGAACAGAGGACTGCGGATGCAGGCTAAGGTAGGCACCACCCACCACAGCTGCCTCGCACTCTCCGTGTGAGATGGCTTTGTAGCCCGCCTCCAGCGCCGCCATGCCACTGCAGCAGGCCTGGTCCACCGACACCGACGGACCCTTCGCGTTCAGCCAGTACGAGATACGGTTCGCGAACATTGATTTGCTACATCTACAAAACATTTTAAAGTTGCAGTCGTATTAACGGCGGGAATGCGCAATCAGAGTGCTGTCGGTGCAACACATAAGGTTGTTCGTTGTAGTGCCAACATTCACATGAAGAACTACACTACCATCACAATTCAAAAAAATACCTAAACCCTAAACCTCCTAATTTTCTATTCACACCACTGGCATTGCATGATATTGTTGTAAGAACATCAATATTGCATAATTTATCTATTTGTTTTCTCTGTTGGCAGTCATTCGGCCGTCGAGTGTCAATACTACTGGTACCTAACTACATGTCTATGTCTGTTCTGACTTGAAGAAATGTAAAATTACGTATCGTAAACCAACAATATATGTGTAAATGTCCCGCAAAGATAAGCACAGTGCTGTGAGACTTTGGATTAACGCGGTTAATTAATTTGAAATTAAAATGTTTGTGACGTCACAAATATCAGTATGCAGTTGGTGTCGTTCAGTCAATAGAATATTAGCCGGGAAAATACAATATGATGGTGATGGTTATGTATATGGATTGTTGTACATACCTCATTTTATAAGTTTATTTAGATTTAATCAATGACATGTAAGAATTTACTTCATCATCATCATCATCAGCCCACGGTCGTCCACTTCTGGACATAGGCCTCTCCCAAGGCACGCCACTCAGCCCGACTTTGTGCTTCTCGTCTCCACCTGTTCCCTGCTACCTTTATGATGTCCTCGCTCCACCTAGTGGCAGGGCGCCCTACACTACGCTTGCCGAGCCGCGGTCTCCACTCCAGAACTCGCCTACCCCATCGGTTGTCGGTTCTGCGACAGATATGACCGGCCCATTTACTTACCAATAAATAACTTCGACTTTGACTTTGGTGACGTTACAATCAAAACATCGGTGCAATATTAATACAACAAACACAAATGTTACAAAAATGCAAAATAACATTCTGCGTTTTATTTCAACTATTGCAAGGTAAGGTAGGTATTATTATATCTGTGCATAATAATAAAGCTGAATAGGGTCAAAAATCTGTACGTAGAAGATATTAGAAAAAATTATGTTTAGGTATACTTACCTTAAATCGATACTAAGTTCTTATAATTTTTCTGTTTAGCTGTGTCTTTGTTTGTCCGTTTATTTAAACGCTCATCAAGCAAAAACGGCTGAACGGATCATCACGATTTTTGGTATGTAGGTAGTATAAGGTCTTAGGAGTGTCATAGGCTACTTTTGTATCCTGAAATAATGCGAGCAAAGCCGCGGGCGTCCACTAGTACATATATTATTTTAAGCAACTACATACATGAATACGTTCGAAGATGGTGCTTCAATTTAGTTTCCATTAAAAAGACACCAGAGGGCTCTCTATTCCCTATATATTATATTACTCTACTGTTTTTTAAATAAATAAATAAAAATGTATTCATTAAATACCTTAATCTATTTTTGTGTAGGTTATACATACCTATTATTGTGACAATGATGTTAAAATTCAATTTAGTATTTGAGTTGCGTAATTATCAGATAGTATGCAAAGAATACTATTACCCTTTAAAAAAGGGGTATAGTATGTAAAATAGGGCTACGACACAGGTCTAGATGACTATAACTCACCCTGCAACGCCGAAACCAGTTTTGCTGCTGGAGTCATAAAAACACGCTTTTTCGGTTTCCGAAAAGCAAGTTCCGATGTATACACCAACTTTTTTTCCTGATATGTGTTCCGGACTTATTCCTGAAATAATTAGTCGCCCCATTTTACAAAATGATAGAAAAGGTTCTTTAGACGCGTTTAGTAAATATTCAGCGCAAAAATACACTTACCTGCATCGTAAATGGCTTCAAAAGTTTGTTCTAAGATCTTGCGTGACATGGGGTCCATATTATTTCCAAGTCGATAATGTACTTTGAAAAATTGTGCATCAAAATATTCTAGATCTGGTACATTGCCCGTGTACTGCGCCACTTCTGGATGATTGTACTTCCATCTTAAATCCTCGGATGAAATAGGGTTTTCCTGCACACAGATGGGGTTACTGGTTTACTAGCTTGAGCAGTCAGCACATGGCAACTGCGACAATGATTTATCCATAATTTATATCGCTCTTTCCGCGATACTTGTCGCTGCGAGCATGGGTTTACTCTACATCGATAAATACTGCAATCGACTTGTCATTTTATTGCAGGCCGCGACATGTATCTACTTTGCGAGCATGGCTACAAGATGGCGTTTGATTTTGAAGACAATTTGTCAACCTTTGACAGTCTTTTAGCTTAAATTTATTGGCGATGAACCCAGATAGAAAAGCTAAATGGGAGAAATAATAATTAATTGTTTATAGTGCACACGTGACCAACTTACGAGAGCTTAAGAATAACCTTCAAAATTAAGACTTCATTGATATTTTAAACATTATTTTCTAATTTTGAAGTTAACTAAATTTTTATCGTAATAGATTAGATAGTTTCACACTACACCCATCAAATCAAAACAATTCAATATTTCCAGTTTAAAACTGGGTGTAACAACTGTGTTACAAATTGCCAATCAATACTAAATTATGGTATAGTAAGTTGGGGTTCGGCGGGAATTACTCTTCTTCTTAAACTGGAACGAGCTCAACGAGCAATACTTAAGTTAGCCTACCGAAAGTCTTACAGACACCCAACAGACGAGTTGTACAATACCAACAACCACCTCAAGATACGACAACTATACATCATGGCCACTACTCTTAGATTCCACAAAACATCCCAAAAGGCAATCAGAGTTACTACACGACATAATTTCTGGCATCCAACATGTCCTATTGCGAAAACGAAATTTGCTTCCCGGTCTTTTGCCAAAAAGGGGGCATTTACTCGTATATACAAAAAGCTTGACACAGAAATTAAGATTGTAAATGATTCCCGGTACACTTGTAAAAATAAAGTAAGGAAATATCTAATGACTCTGGGGTACCGCGAAACCGAGGCTTTTATTATCCCAAAGAGCTGACAGTCTGGATCCAGGTCTGCCAACCAGAGATGCCTGGAAAGTCTTGAAAAATAGCATCCAGGCCCCACCAGCTACTCACACTCCACAGGTCATGCCTGCTATTAATAATGGAATATTGTATATGAATGAACACACCGTGAAGTGAAGTGACACTCGGTAACTTCTCGTTCCACCATTCACAACCACAGAAGTACCTTAATTTTAACATATGCTCACATAAGTATACAAACATACACGTTCACATATATTCATACCTAAACTGAAACAATTACCTACAGAAATACACACATGTACCTATACATACACTCACATACTTACTAACACAAAACATACATACCTAATATTACATTCATACATAAACACAACAAGTATTGAGATATTCATAGCAAATACACTTACAGATAAGAGACTTGGTCTTGTTTTCACTTTAAAAATAAAATAAATATGATATTACATAATAAAGTAAAATATGAATTAAGTAGCATAGTTAGTAATAACAATCTAAATAGAATCACAACCTAGGTAACTGTTGCTGTATCTATAATATGATTATTTTGTACACTATTTTCTAGTTGTGTTCTATACCTGATTCTTTTTTTTTTTTTGATAGAATATATTTTTCTGTGTGTTTTTACTTTACTTCTCTTCTTTTGTTTCTTTTTAAAATAAATGACTATACTACTAATATAGTAATTGATATATAATAGACAGTTACAGTCCGGTCGCTAAGCAACTACCCTCCGCGACACAGGTGCGCCTAGTGCAGAGGGCAGGGTTGTTTACAAAATGGTGTACTTAGTAGTATGAATGGTATTGTCCTTTCAGACATGCAGTATTATAGTTAGTAGTTTTCTCAGACGAATACTGATAAAAAAAGTATTATAATATGATTTCAACATGAGGTCTAGTTCAAATCTAGTCACCCTTTAAAATATCATTGTATTCAACGTAGTCTTAATTCTTAAGTCTAAACTGAAAGTCTCGTAAGTTGATCATTTGTACACTAAAAACAATTAATTTATTCCACATACTTTTTATCCGGGTCTTCGTGATCGCCGATAATTTTAAACTAAAGAACTGTCAAAAGTCTATATTCTGTCTTCAAATCGACCACCATCTTGTAGCCATGCTCCCAGAGCCGATACATGTCGCGGCCTGCGGTAAAATGACAGGTCGATTGCGGAATATATCGGTGTAGAGTAAACCTATGCTCGCAGCGACAAGTATCGCGGGAAGAGCGATAAAAATGTAGGATAAAATCATTGTCGCAGTAGCCATGCTCCCTGTGCAGATGTGGGTAAGTCAACGTGGGATAGAGAGTAGACACGCACCTTGTTGTAGAGGATGCGTTGCAGGTCGGAAACGTATCGAGCCTTGGGGTACAACCCCGCCATACCGGACACCACGACGCGCTCGCCGAACGCCGCAGCCTCCACCAGAGGAGCCTGTGCCCTCTTGTGCTCTTGTGGTGTCGGACCCATTGCTATACAAATATGTTCCGCTAAGATAAGCTCTGATGTATAAAGTTTTCAAACTATTGAGAGGTCTATATAGGTATGGTTTAAGTGTCGGAGCCGAAGTCGGAGTCGGAGTTCTAATATCAATCGGAAGTTCCGACTTTTCGGAACCGGAGTCGAACCTCCGTAACATCCCTAGTTAATACATGACCGCTCTATTATGACGAACAGTCAGTATTACGATTAGTATAAAAGTACTGATAATAAAGATTTTTTAAAGAGACTTGACCTAGATGAAATATTTAGATTAGATGAGGTTTTAAATAACTGAAACTAGCAGCATTGCTTCATGTAGCCAAGGACAGGCACATGTGGACATTTGTGGAAGAGGTTTTGGTCTTCGGACATATTATCAATCATTATTTAAAAGTACAATTAGTATACACTTACCTAATGAAATGCTTATTTTATAAATAGCTTAAGGCTTATTTCATTTTTAATTAGTGTGATTAAAAATTATTTATTTTACATTTCCCAATTTCAAAGAAAAATTATATCTTAAAAAATATATATGAGAAACTGAACAGGACTCGTACACAAAACACAAAAATATGATTCACATATAAATATCAAAATGGAAGCTATAATAAAATAACATTATTTTTTACCTTTGTACATTTAGTTGATATTCGCTTCAAAACAATGTGTCTATTTAGAAAACTATGCACTGTTCTCGAAATTTTGCAACCTTATATATAACAACAATAATAGATTCATGAGAATATCATGATATACCTACTTAATTAATTAACATATCAATTGTCTGACTAAAGGACATTAGCTTATATTTTATTAATTACTAGCGACCCGTCCCGGCTTTGCACGGGTACAAAGCTGTTATGTAGGTTGGTGAATAGGTGTAGATGACACTACAGAATATCTTTGTATATAATATTTACAGCTTTTTTGTCATTAGACAGTACAAACATATTTTCTTTAGAAGTTACTCTTGAAAGCGCAACATAATTGGCCATGTGAAAAACACTCAACGCTTAGATCTAAGCCTTCAACGTTAAAAGTTTGACCCTGCGATTTGTTTATATTATATTCTTAAAATAAAAGCAAAATATATTAATATTATTCTATAAAAAAAAAAAAATAATCTAATAATTTTTATTATCCTATTCTATTGAGTTTCAATCTGGACTTGAATACTTTTAAACATTAACTGTGGTTCTTTTTAATAAAAAAAAATACTTATTATAGATACCAATTATTTTAAGTTCCTTTTTAACTTAAATAGCTACTTCTAAACAAAAACATAATTTTTAAAATAAAAATTATTTACAATATATTGAAGATATATTGTAAATAAGAAAATTAAACAATGTTCCTCTATGCATGTTTTATAGCTATAAACCTTCCGGATGAAACACCCTATCTACTGAAAAAACTGCATCAAAATCCGTTGCGTAGTTTTAAAGATTTAAGCATACAAAGGGACATAGGGACAGAGACAGAGACTTTGTTTTATACTATGTAGTGATTATTAATTAGCTACCCAATACTTGTATACATTACCATACATTTACCGTGAATAATTAATCAATGACAATTACATGTTTGAATCAATATCCAAATAAATTAGTGTACAAAAAAATAGTACCTAGCCAATGACACTCCTAAGACTCTCATATTACCTACATACCAAAAATCATGCATTATAAAAACTGCCGAAATGTGTTCTGTTTTTGATTTAAGGTAGGTACACCCAAACATATTTTTTCTAATATCTTCTAAGTATGTATTTTTACCTTACTATTACTTATTTTTTATAGATACTGTAAAGTTGCAACATGCATATATTTAAGTACTCATATACTTATATCATAGAATATGCTACAAAAATTATAATAGCTCGTCAAAATGATTTTATTACATATATCTTTATCAGAACCAAAGATACCAATTTGCCCACGATATACACAATTGGCCCACGACATACACACACCTACTCTTAGGTGGACACTTGGACAGTGTTTATCTGAATTGAACAATTCAAACTTGAACTTGAACTCACTTTTGATACACTGATTCATACTACCCCAGTCAATAACAAACTCATTGTTGAAATCAGCATCAGAATCGGACTTGTACTTTTAGTTTTAGACGCTAACAATTGTGTGTATGAATATCCCTAGTAAGTACCTAATCAACGAATCACATAAATTCATTTACTAAACAAATCTAAGCCTAACAGAGAAAACCGCATCAGCGATGTGTACAGTAGCGCCCCCTGGTGAGTTGTCATCGTAATACATAGCTTAAAAGATGCACCAAATAAACCTCACAGAAAACTGTATTAAAATCCGACTAGTCTTTTTGGAAATATAGGAAAATTGGTTTGTATACCTAAACTTTATCTATTAGTTAGATTATTGTTTTTTTATTAAAAGTACTAAGCTGAATGAAAAAAAAACATGGGACTATGTCAAAAACAATCCTCACCGAATAAAAAAATATTTTTTGAAATCGGTTATATATAACGGAGTAAACGCGAAACATACCCAAAGGGAAAAACTTTTAGAAGACCATTTATGAAGACATCCTCAGGACGTGTTGACTCTTCGAACGTCGGTCCGAAAGTGAAACACTCACGACGTTCGAAGAGTCAACACGTCCTGCCTCGTGGAGAGGCTAAACACGTGTTGACGAGAATATCTTGCCGAAGGAGAACAACAAAGCTTCAAGACACAAGGTGCGGTGTTGGTAAGATCTTGAGATCCACGGAGGCCACGTTGGTTAGGAGGTGAGGTGTCATGTGGCGGTGGTATATGGAGGAACACACCTAAAAACCATCAAGTTTGTTGTTTGATGTCGGTTAAGGAGCAGTCGCAGCGGAATAACACTACATATTTCTCCAGAGTTTCATTTATAAAATGGGTTGAGTAGTCAAATTAATGCAATAATAATTTGGATTTATTTCATTGTGATTATCATATTTGTGACTGTAAAATTATTTCAGACTGAGTTCATGAACATGATTATCGCGATTACACATATTGATAGACATTACAGGCATATAATATAACTGACAAGTGGGTGCTCGCGGCTTCGCAAGCATTAAGAAGTAAACCTTGCATCCCTTATTTCACCCCTTTAAATAGACGATGCCTACGTCATAACATCTACCTGGATGCCAAATTTCAGCCGCAGTGGTTTTGGCTGTGTGTTGATAGATCACTATGTCAGTCAGTCAGTCAGTCACCTTTGAGTTTTATGTACTCTTTAAATAAATGTAGGTACTGCAAAGTGCTGCTATTGTGAGTTCGGTTTCATGTGAACAGAGACGTAGCAAGAATGTACCGGGGTGGAACTACCATGTCAGGGACAGTCACGAAGAGGCTAGAATGTATTTTAAAGGTTGGATGGTTGCTGGCAAGCCTTCTAACGGAATCATATACAACAATATGTATAGGTAATAGTCGTAGAACTTTCAAAAATAAACTAAAATGGTGTCAAAGAAATGAAAAATTTATTAAGTTGAACATATTAGCCACACATAGACAAAACAAGAACTTCGTGAAGTTTTACAATCTGAACAGATGATCTTCACGGCGAAACAGCGTCCGGATAGGATACCCGGGGTATGTCTGAACGGCACAGTGATTGGTGTTGTTAAGCAGTTCAGGTACTTAGGGCACTGGCTGACAGAACGGCTGCATGACGATGAGGACATAGAGCGCGAGCTGGATCTCTGTTCACATGAACCAGAACAAAAAATGACTCGTGCATATCCTTGTGTAATTTTTTACTATATTAGACGTAATTTTAGTTAACTTGGACCTTACCGTGTCCAAATTAGTTTTAGTAACTTTGAGTTAAGCCTAAAATAAATTGTCTTCTATTTTTTTATTTATTTATTTATTTTATATATATATAGGGACAGACGCGGGATGCGACTTTGCTTTGGCTTATTTTTAATTTATATTATTATATTACGTTAACGTTACCGGCTTTACATAGTATATCGCGTTGTCACAAAAAATGTTACGAATTCATTTACACCCTACATAATTATGTACGAATTGTTACATAAATTTTAAACCTCTGCATATCGTGCCTTTTTTGCCTTTGAATAATGTAAATAGAATTGGAATAAAAATTAGACTACAACTGGGTATTTAATACAACGATATGGTAACATCAACAGTTAAACGTTATAATGGAATTAAACACTATTGAAAGAAAAATAAGGAATTTTGAGAAGAATTTCGGTTTTCAAAACGAAATAAAATGGCGTTTGACTCTTTTCTTAACTTTTCTTTATTGTTTTGGACTATATTGGAGTTGCCTGCATGCTTTGCCTTGTAAATGGCAGATGTTTTTATTTGGTAAGCATCACTATACAAAATAAAAGTACCAGTCTATTTATACATGAAAGTCTTTCTTTGCTTGAATTTATTTATTATTTTAATTGCCTTGTATTTATATAACTATATCATAATATCATCACATCTATCATACAAGGAACTTTGGAATAGGCCGGTGATCACAAATATTATTGAGGCAGAAATTCGTTAAATTCGTAAACCTGTACTACGTTTATTACTTACTAGTGGACGCCCAGGGCTTTGCTCGTATTATTTCGAGATAAAAAGCCTATGACACTAAGATCTCATACTAACTACATACCAAAAATCATGATGATCCATTTAGCCGTTTTATGTAATTTTTATATCATTAAAAAAATCATAAGCCGACTTCAAGTCTACGTCGTAATATATACTTTCTTTACAATCTTTTTCAGTCACTAAGAAGTTAAAAATAACATACGCTACCGCAGGTGAAATCACAGGGCGCCGCTAGTAATTCATAAATTAAATTAAAATGAATTAGCGATTGTCTAGTGCAAAGTTTATTTTAATACCTCTGTAGCTAAGTGACGCAGCTTTCTGCTGCAATATAACATGAAATATGAACTTATATGTAATATTCTCAGAAATAAAATATCAATAGCTTTCGTTTTCTGGATGTTTTATCCATTTACAAAACGTTAAAAATATATTGATATTCTCTTGACCTTACAGTACTCCATCTAGGTAACGTTTTTGTATTAAGTACTTGTTTTTTTTAATCTGAGATTTGTACATCGCTCATTATTAGTATATTTTCAGCTTACAGCATAGCTTTTTGTAACGCATTGGGCATAACAACCGGAGTACATCGATTATGGCCCACAAGTGCTACAAAGCTGCGCTCCCAGTGAGAATATTCCTGATGCTGAGTTTTGCAAGCGCTGGACAAGTGAGTTTCTTACGACATAGATCGGTATCACGAGCAATGCAGGGGTTTGCCAATATTTATTATTAGCCCCATACATCAAAGAAACAATTTTACTATCAAACCAATTCACAAAACGTTATATAAGTATCGGGAACTATATTGATGTTTAAGCTCTCTCGAATTAAGCGGCGATTCCTTCTGATTTCCAAACGCTCTTCCTCAAGGGCTTCTTCCACAAGGAGCATATGTAAAGCCATTATATTTGAGTTACACCAAAAATCAGTCTTATTAGATCCACTTGCGCGAGAGTTCCGAACACTTCACGACACTTCCGATAGTCAAAAGGTAACACTTTTGGTATCGTGGATTTTGGCATAAAACTACCGATCAAACTATTGTCAAACTCAAATTATCGGTCGGCCTTTATGCGTTCGGAGTAGGGTTTACGATACAATAAACGTCAAACGGATGTTCGGTCCGAATCCGATCCGACCGAACGAAAATATCAATGTTCGTAGTAGGAAACGCCCGAATGTTCGGCCGATAATTTCGGCTTTGGCACTTCAGAGTAGACCAGTGCCTCACTGATCGTACCTAAGCACACACGCGCCGCCTTATATTCCAATTCTGTTTCGTTCTCGTCGTTCTATATTTGTGTTTTATTGTTTTGATATTGTGGATATTTAAATAGACTTTGGATTTATGGGAATTTGGTGTTTACTTTCTTCATACACCGTCACCCACACCCAACCACTAAAGCTACGATCTACAATCATCTGTGCAATACAAACTTTTGTTCTGTGGAATTGATATGCAATTTTCATGATCTACAATCATCTATGCTGTATAAATCGCTCATGCTGTTTATATTCTGCACTGAATGCTCGCAAAAATGAAAATAAATTATTTGTTAACTTTTTAGTGACAACAGGATTGAAGTCGGTATTAGATTTTTTAAAATATATTTTATTGAAGTCGGTTAATAATGTACCTCTTCGTAAATAAAACAAATAAGTTTGTATAGTAAGTAAGTATTCATGTATATCTGGACGGTAATATACGGTGGAATGGTTAGATAAAGTAAAAGGTAGTCCATATTCCTATAGAATGAAAAGCCACAAAAGCGCCTGTTAGTAGCACCTCAAATTACCGAACACTTAGAGTCTATAACTATCTTGTTGGACTACTCTATAACATCAGATATGTAAATAAAAACTTTCCACAAGCGAGGCAAGTAAAAGTGTGCCAAGAATTTACAAAGAAGCCATAGGTTCTATGAAAGATGATGGTCTGGATATAATTAAAAAACTACCACCCTTTAAAAACATCAAGAGAAGAAACATCTTACATATTTATTAGTTATTGATAATACAATACCATACGAAAATATTATTTGTACTGGGGCATCACAATCTTAACATGAATTGTATTGTGTGTGTCTCAGTAAAAATATTTCGATTTTTATGAAAAATCAGCACGAGTTTATGTTGGGATAAACTAAACAAAATGCATGCATTTTGAGAGAGAGATGGAGAGGCTGGCTTGCTCACTGATTAGTGGATGCAGTAAATCAACTCCATCAGCCGCTCTGGATTCCATACTAGGGCTGACGCCCTTGCACTTACACATACAACAAGAGGCAATGGCGTCAGCACTAAGAATCAAATCCACGAATCAATGGAAAGGAATAGGGTCCAATACGAAACACACAAGGATCCTGGACAAAGCTACAGACATTGTCCCGGATGCCATCCTGGGGACAGACAAAGTAGCTAACACATACTTAGATAATAAAAAATATGCATTGTTGACAGATGATAACACATCGGTGAATAATCAAGACATCCAAACAATCTACCATGTGTATACAGACGGAGCAAAGAATAAAAACGGTGTGGGCTGTGGACTTTATTCACATGATTTAAAAATCACAGAATCCAAAGCACTACCTAAAACCACAACAGTCTTTCAAGCGGAAGCAATGGGTCTGCTATTGGCAGTCAGAACGGTGAACCAGAATAATTTCACACAAACACCGACAAGTGATATCTGCTTGAAATTCATCACTGACAGTGCTGCTGTCATCTATGCACTCAGAAAACCGACAACGAGATCAAGAGTTCTTTCGGAATGCCATCTAGCACTACAAACACTCGCGGAGAAGCATAACGTCACAGTTATGTGGACCAAAAGTCATGACTCATGCTACGGGAACAATAAAGCGGACACGTTAGCAAAGGAAGGAACGAAAAAAACTGAAAACATTTCAGATGTCAGACAACTATGTAAACCCACAGCGATGGAGACGCGAAATCTGCTGCGGGCATATACAGAGAAAGAACAACAAAATCTGTGGAAAAATAGAAAAGACTGTCGGCACTCCAAGATGTTCTTACCAGAGGTAGACAGGAAGGCAACAAATAAATTTTTAAAACTTAGCCGATCAGATTTACGTCTACTGGTTGGAGTGATTACCGGACACTGTGATCTGAACTATCACCAGTACACTATTGGAACGACAGACAGCCCTCTGTGCAGAGGCTGTATGACAAATGACGAGACCGTGGAGCACGTGTTACTACACTGCGAAGCAACAAAAGAGGAAAGAAAGAAGCTAAGACAGGCTCAAACAGAAACATCACTTGACGGTGCAAGCAGTTCCACTTCTTATACCACAACTCCTGCCGTGACGGGAGTAGGAGTGGAACTAGTATGCCAGAAACCCAAGGCTGTGCTCCGATATTTCAAGGAGCTTGGCTGGCTGGTCTAGGCAAAAATGGGGGAAATGCACAAAACGCCCCAAGCGGGATGTCAGTGCAGGACTCATCGCCCCCACCTTAGAATTAGAATTAGATGCATGCATTGCTGTAGTTCCGTAAGAATACACTGGGGTAAACTTTTTTATCTCCTACTGTTTATGTAAAAGACAGTATAAAACTTAACTAGCATAAAACAGAGAAACTACAATGGCCTAGTTTACTGCATAGACTATCATTTTTTTAAGGTGAGACTAATATATTTTAAGAGGCTAAATAATTTTAGCATCGAAGCAATAAAATAAATCATGACATTGAGTACAAAGCTGTCAAGTATACGAATGTCACGATATCAATTGCTTTCAGTGTTCCCCGTTAAAATAAATAAACGTGACTTAGCTAATTCTAATGAGATGCGTTAATAAAAACAAATGTTTGTTATACCCAAAGAGTAGGTAATACCTACGTAGGATGAATCAAGAAACGCGGAATTATTTACTGCTAGGTACACCTAGTGAGCTTTTTTGTAATATTTTTTTATTCAAATGGACATCTTAAAAATATTTGCAATGGCGGTATTTGCAAATTGACTAATTTTTTATGGCAGAATGCTACTGTGGCGTAGATATCTATAGGAGACTACCCAAATCAGTGGTCATGTTATTATTGTATAACAATTCTTGAAACACATGAAATGTTAAGCTTTCATTTAAAACTTTTCATGGCTTTTAATTTTGATGAAATGACAAAAAATGAGATTTATTAGATGATACACCAGAAAAATATTTATTTATTAATAGTGTAAGAGTACCCTTACTTTACCCGCCACTCATCTCAGATATAAAAACATAACATAAAATTACTGGACTGTCCAACGAAATCTTGGCCAATACCTGTAATCTTGAACTGAAAAAATAAATAGTTTGATCTCCTATAGTCTCATCCAATGTATATCGCAACTCATTCGCCGACTACTACTACTACCAGATATCTATTCTCTGATTTTTGCCCGAAAAATGCTCTGCGGCATTATTTCATTACATCGTTACAAGAAAATATTAATTATTTTAGCAAAATCGTTATAAGAAAATAAAGGACTACGTGACCTTGTACGTGGTGTGCGAAGCCCGTGGTTGATCCCGCCCCGTTGCTCGTCGGTGTGTCGTGGTGTCTCTGCCCTCTCACGACGTAGCGGCAGGCTCCTCTCATGACGTAGCAGCTTGCTCCTCTCACGACGTAGCAGCAGGCACCCTCTCTACTTCGACTGCACGAAGGTGTCTCCAACCAGCTTTCCTTTTCTTCGATCACGTTCTGGAACTCGCAGACAATTTCAAATATGTATTAGAAATGTTAATAAATAAACTATGAACTATTTTATGTTTTACTAGTTTTTGCCCGTGGCTTAGCAGCAAAATTACGCACATAAACCTTCTTAGATCACTATCCATTACGAAAACCTGCATCAAACCGTTGTGTAGTTTTAAAGATCTAAGCATATGTACATATTACGTACAGAGTATCGACATAAGGACAGACGCGGGGAGTGAGTTTGCTTTAGTAGTGTAGTGATTTTGAAAACCACAAAATAAAATATTAAGTGAAACCTTCTAGTAAAAATAAAAAATATGTTACTTGTAGCAATGGTCTATTGCATGCTTTCGAGAACATTCTAATAATAATGGTTCAACAACCTAGAACAATGCAAGTGTTCCTTCTCTTGACTATCCAATTACGAACATCTAATATTTCTTATAAACAGATCTGCGGGTACTTTACTGTAAAATATCGACCTGAAACCTGGCTATATGTATTAACAATAGGAGCCGTAACATATGGACAGCGCAACTGAAGTCTGCTTTTAAGCAAATGATTAATCGTAAGAATACCTGTTTATTTTTATAATGTATATATTTTGTAAATATATAAAAGCAAAACATGTAAATTATACAAACTTCGGTGTTAAATGGCGGTATAACCATACAAGCCATACCATATAACCATTTCAACCAATGCACCCTCACAGGTTTTTAATATCAGGAAAGATCTTAACACTTATGCCTACCCTCTTTTTTATTAATACTTCAATCTAAAAATATGTTAATTTAAAATATTAAATATCTGCTCTGTGATTATTTACAATGATTAAGATTGTTAACAATTACAAGCCACAGTTTAAGGAATCAATAATTGATTTCATTTACTGAGTATTGTCAGGGTATTGTCAAAATCGGAAAACCTTTCAAAATAGAAATTGCATAATAGAACCGTACTTATTTCGTTCCGCTTCTGAGATGTAAGAGTACCCTTACTTTACAGGGATAACCCCGTCGCAGTCAGTCACGTGGTCGTCTGCCAGTCCCCGAGGGGAGCTGGTAGGACCTCTACGAGATAAATCTCTTTCGAGGGGCTGGGCTCCGGGGCACACTGACCCCGGGGAAGTTCACAGTTCACGTCGAGTCGCTCTGTCCGGCGGCGTACCAGCAACGGTCGGCGTTGTTCGACGTGATGAGGCGATGTGCCTGTCGCTGCGGCGCTATGGAAATGCGCCGCAGCGACAGACACATCACCTCATCACCGCATCACGTCGAACAACGCCGACCGCTGCTGGTACGCCGCCGGACGGGCGACTCGACGTGATCGGAGAACTTCCCCGGGGTCAGTGTGCCCCGGAGCCCAGCCCCTCAAATGAGATTAATCTCGATGAGGTTCCTACCAGCTCCCCTTGGGAATTGGCAGATGACCACGTGACTTGACCGGCCGGCCGGGTTCTGTGAGGCCGTACGGCTGGCGCCGGAATCCGGGACGCCGACGAAGAGAGAAAAGAGAAGAGAAGCTTAGCCTCACTCACTCACATACTCGCGTCGGCAATCTCAACTTCACAAAATTAGTGCTCCCCTTACCCTCCACTATGGTTGTATAGAATCATAAATTTTTCTTACCGGGCATTAGCCAAAGGGGGAGGTTTCCTAAAAAAAAACCAGCAAGCTCCCAGAAATTAAAAAAGGGGCCCGGCCAAAAGAGCACAGCCGGGCCTAGCAAGGTCGAGCCGCAAAAAATGCAAGCCGGCTTGGAAACCTCCTCCGAAATTCCCCGGGGCCTGCGTGCCCCGGCGCCCAGTCCCTCCAAAGAGTATCTACTCGAGGAGGTCCTTACCAGTCCCCTTCCGGGGCTGGAAGACGACCCGACGTTCGTTCCGGCCGGTGATTCTTAATCGAGACTTTGAGCCGAACAGAGCTCCCAATGTTTTGTATTTTGTCGGTAGTTGTGCTAAGCGATCATTGCTAAGTGAAGTTAGTTCTAAGCGATTTTGTGGTTAGTGTTAGATTTCAAATTGTAAAAATAAATGAAGGTAGTTGTTGCTACTTGTGTGTTTTTTTTTAATAAAATCTACTTCTGATCTCTAATATCAGAAGTGGGATAACAAAACCTTCTTTTTGCCCACGAATTGTTTTGTTTAAATCTTGCACAAAATCACTTGGAACGGCTTGAAGGTTTGTAACGGTTTTTCTTATTGAACAAATTCAGTTTCATAAAATAACCTTCAAATGTTAATATTTGTTAACGTCTTTATTTTGGATCAAATTCACTTGGAAAATGGTTGAAGTAGTTTGTAATTTAACCAACAATTGAAAGATTAACGGTATTTTCTTCTGAATCAAATTTAACCTTTAAATATCGAAATGTTTACAACGGGTTTGTATCGGACTAAATTGAGTTGAGATTGAGAACTGTGTTGTTTTGAAATTACGTAACGTTTAGTTGGCTTTGAATGGTGAATTTTGAATGCGGTGCGTGACGTGAAAGCTTCCCATCATATGGGGAGTCACAGGGGATCAAGCACTCTGCCCCTGGTGCGAAATCTTTTCGCTTCACGAAAAGTCACCGGGTGATTACACGGCCCCTGCCCCGGTGTTGTTACATACAAATTTTAGAAATGTATTATTGTTCGTTAGACTATTGATTAGGATTATGATTATTAAGTTTTGAGATTATTAGTTGTGTTTAATAGTCAAGTTGTCATTTTGTAGTAGGTAGTAGTTCTAGGTTAGCAAATCAAATCAAAAGACTGATTGTAATATGTACAATATCAATTGTGATATATAGCACGGTTTTATGTTGATTGGTAGATAAATATTCGTGATGTTAGTAAGTGTAAGTATGGATATTTGTATCGTAATAAGACTGATTGTGTACTAAGTACCTTCCGTGATTTATGATACTGATAATTATTAGAGTAATAAAAGAAATATTTAAATTTTATGTAACTAAAGGTGATTGTTAACCGAAACCATTTTGTATTTTATTTAATAAAAGGTTGCATCACCTTTACCTACATTTAATTCTAATGCGGAAAAACAGTAATCAAAATGTCTTATCTGTCCCCCTAATGCCGGTACACACAGACAGACAGGGGGACAGATAAAACATTAAGGAGGTGAATAAAGTTCAAACTGTCCCCTTATTGCTAACAGGGGGACAGTTCGAACTTTTTTGTTCGATTTGTCACCCCATGGGGACAGAGCAGGGGGACAGATATCGGAATATTTCAACTTACAGATAAAGTTAACATTGTACGTGACCTCGGAGTATGGTTTGACGAAGAGTTAAATTTTAAAACACATGAAAATATTGTTAAAAAGAGTAGTAGAACACTTGGTTTCCTAATGCGCACCGCTAAACCGTTTAGAAGGAAAGAAAGAAAGAAAGAAAACATTTATTGTGACAGATTTAACAGAAGAACACACAGGAGTAAAAACATAATAAACAAACATAAAAATCTGCCACAACACAGCCCCAACTCAGCATAATGCTGGTTGTGTGGAAGCAACCAGCGCTGGTCTTCCGTTGGGGCTGGCTGTGACGTCACGCACGTACAAGAAGGCAGGAAAACAAACAAAGACAAAGACGTAGGTATACAAAGAGGAACAAAATTTTAAATTAGACATACTGGTAGTGGAAGGAATGAAATAAATATATAAAATATGTATACGAGCTAGGGCTACACTAATTAATACATATTACACAAAATAACATATATACTTATGGACAAAAACTTATGTAGGTAAATTAGTATTAAGACAATAATTAAATTAAATTAAAATGCGCTAGTGTCGTTTGTGAATAAGGCTTCTCGTTTTTGATGTTCAAAAATAAAACTCTTCAATTTTAGTTTGAAAGTATACAGTACGCAGGTTCCTTATCGGAGGCGGGATGTTGTTCCAACATTTGGAGGCCGCATAACGAAAGCTACCTCTGAAAGCGGCAGTGGCGTGACTCTGTGTGAGAAGCGGCGCGGTGCATGCGCGGGCGCCGTGCGAGTGCCGGCCCGGCTTCCAGCTCAGCTTCGCGTGCAGATAGGAAGGCTCGCCATGCTTGACCACTCCAAATAGAAGGCATGCTAGGTGAAGCTTTCTACGGTGCATCATTTTTAACATTGCGTTCTTGTGTTACATTGGCACGAGGTGGTATATCGAAACAGTAACGTGCACATGCATTCTGTACCCTCTGTAACACTTTCCTAGTTTTGGCAAGGAGACGCGGATGGATGACCGTATCCATATAATTGAGTTTTGACAAAACTAATGACTCGGTAAGCTGTATACGAAGCGCCGTAGACAAGAATGGTCTCATTCTGTACAAAACCTTGAGTCAGTAGAAACATTCCCGCATACAATTTGTGACATGTTTCTCAAACCGCAGCTCACTGTCCATAATGAGACCAAGATTGCGGGCCTCGTACACGCGCTCGACCGGCTCACCTAACAACATAACGTAAAATCACTTTAATCGAACTAGAGAAATGCATTAAATCTACAGATACTTCACCTGGTCACGATAATATTTCATATTCCATGTTAAAAAATCTCCCCCTTAGCGGTAAAGAAATGCTTCTGACTATTTATAACAAGATTTTACTCTTTGGGCATATACCTTTTCAATGGAGAGATATACGTATTATCCCCATTCCGAAGCCGGGCCGCGATGCTACGTCGGCATCTGCGCTCCGCCCGATTTCCCTTATCTCATGTTTATGTAAGGTACTACACAGCGTCGTAAATAACAGACTCGAATGGTTTATCGAACATAATAACTTGTTGCACGAAGAAACAACCGGTTCTAGGAAAACAAAACCTACCTACGAGAATTTAACTAACCTAGTGACTAGAATTCAACTTGGCTATGTGCAAAATCAGATTACTGTAGGCTGTTTTATCGATATCGATAGCGCCTACAATAATGTGGACGTATGTGCCTTACTTCAAATTATGGATAAACTCGGTGTAGGCGCCAGGATTTGTGTATACCTTTGGTCATTTTTAAAAGAAAGATATTTAACTATGCATATAGATAACAGCGTAATACGAAGGAGCACTAATAAAGGGTTAGCTCAGGGGTGTCCGCTAGCCCCTCTTCTCTTCAATTTAGCCACAATCAATATTTGTAAACACATTGGATCAGTATTCGTATCACAATATGCCGATGATTACGCTTTATATGTGACAAGCAAAACAATAGAAGGCGCGCGCAGCACGCTGCAGCCCGCGCTCGAGCGGTGCACGCGCGAGCTCGCGGCGCTCGGCCTGGAGGTGTCGCCCGCCAAGTCTAAAGTTTGTTTGTTTAGGAAGGGAGTGAATACTCGTATAGTCGATCTGCAGATAAATAACACAACATTGGAGTTTGTTGACGAAGTTAAATACTTGGGCATGTGGTTAGACCGGTCATTAAGATGGACTAAACACGTCAATGAAATAAGTAGTCGAATCACTAAATATCTCAATATTTTTAAAGCTCTGGCAGGTTCGGGATGGGGCGCACATCCCAAACAGTTACGTAGAATATATATAGCTATTATAAGGAGTAGGTTAGACTATTGTTCATTCCTGTACGGCAATTGTAGTAAGAAGAATCTAAACAAATTAGATACAATTCAAAATCAGGCTATGCGAGTTGCTGGAGGTTTTATAAAAACTTCGCCTATACATGTGATGGAGAGTGAGCTCTGTCTCCCTACGCTGCACGCGCGGCGCCTGTACCTGGCCGGCAAGTTCTGGCTCAAGTGTAGATCCGTAGATAATGTTACTATACACATTTTACAGAGCCTACTTACATATAAGAATGATTGTTATTGGCGTACCAAAGGCCTGCCGTTGTTACTCCATTTACATGAACAGTTTATGAATTTGCCCATTCACTCCTGTCATAAATTGGATATGTTTTCTTTTAATACATGGGTCGGAAGTATAGATTTGTCATCAGTAATTAGACCTGATATTGAATGTATTACGTCAGCCAAACGTAGTTACACCATTCCCGCCATTCAAAAACTATGTGAAGAATTCATTCAACAAAATTATAGCCATCATTACAAATTATACACCGATGGTTCCAAAGACGGAGGGCTGATAGGAGCTGCGTTTTTGGATACCGAATTAAACTTAGACATGAAATTTAAAATTAAGAACAATGTTTGTATAATGCACGCGGAGCTCATAGCCTTATGTGAAGCTTTATCTTATATTAGATCCATTGATTTCGACCAATTTGTTATTTTCACGGATTCCCGCAGCGCCCTACAGCACCTGGCTCGTTGTGCTTCTGCTTTCAGAGGCACACCGACAGCCTACTCCGTCCTGAGACTTATACTTGAACTCCAGTCTCAGCATAAGTCTATTAAACTACAATGGATACCTTCTCACTGTAATATCGACGGGAATGATAAGGTTGACTCGTTGGCCAAACAAGCGTGTACTGAAGGTGACCTTGTGACGATTCTTCCTTTTTACTCGGATAATATTCATGTCATTAAAGATCATTGCTATAGCTGGTGGAAAGAGTACTTTGACCAACGTTCGAGGGAGAAAGGAATTTGGTATAAAACCATCGTCACGCACCCATTCAGAACACTTTGGTTTGACAAATCAAATTTGAATAGAACCGATATTGTAACCGCTCTCAGGCTTCGCTCCGGGCACACTCCATGTAGGTATTTCGCATTTCTAATGCAAAAGGTTGACACTCCACTGTGTCCAGACTGTGGAGTCGTGGAAGACACCTACCACCTCCTCGTGGAGTGTGTGCGCGGCGACGCATACAGAGCTAGGATAGGGCTGAATCTGAGAATGGCTGGGGTTTGTAACGGTGTACTAGCTAGCCCCACCTCAGACCAGTCCAGGATATTGTATAAACTAGTGCGGGCTGCCCTGAGCGGCTAGCGAGCGTGCAGCCTTGTTGTTGCTATGCGCCCGCTGGCCGATCAGTAGCTTTATTATGATAAGTTTTGATTTTATGTTTGTTACAGTCATGTTTTATTTTTATATTTGCTGTATCATGTGTAGATTATAACAAATATTTGTTATTTTTGATTGTGTAACGGACCGGCATAGTCGAATCTCGACAAAGGTTCTTAAATAAATAAAGATTTAAAAAAAAAAACATAACGTCTTGTGTTGGAGCGAGGCTTGCTAGCTGATGCTTACTACCAAAAATAACATACTTCGTTTTCAGCGGATTCAGCAACAGACAGTTGTTAGCGGACCACTCGGCTATACTGGCAAGATCGTTATTAAGCTTACCTATAGCTTCATTAATGTCATTCGGTTTGCAGGATATATAAATTTGGGTGTCATCACAATAACAATGGTAACTACTGTGCTTAATTGCATTAGAAATGTCTGCGGAGTATAAATAAATAGAATAGGCCCTAATATTGACCCCTGAGGGACTCCTCGAGTCACCGCCAACTTATCAGAAAGAACCGTAGAAGCATCACTTGTAGTCACTTTGACTCGCTGATATCGGTTACTTAGATAGCTGTCAAACCAACGCCGCGGCCGCGGAGTCGAAGCCGTAATAACTAAGCTTAGATAACAAGAGATTTGTATTCAGACAATCAAATGCCCTAGAAAAATCTAGCAGCACTAGAACTGTGCACATGCCCTTATCCTGCGCACACAATATATTGTCAGTGACATCTAGCAGAGCACTGGTAGTGCTGCGACCTCGCCGGAAGCCTGATTGTGCAGCTGGCAATATATTGTTTTTTTCAAGATAATCTGTTAATTGTGTACATACAGCTTTTTCCATAATTTTAGAGAGGCATGGCAATATACTTATAGGCCTGAGATCTTTTAGGTCGACAGGATTTTGAACCTTCGGCAGAGGACGGACTATTGCGACCTTCCATATTTCAGGGTAAGTACAAGTCTCTACGGAAGAATTAGTAATGTTTAAAATACAATCTATGCTATTCGGAAAAGTTAATAATAACATACTAAGACTGATGGCATCACAGCCTTCAGCATTAGATTTGAGGCTTTTGATTATAGCAATTAGACATTCTAGACCGATATAATGAATACTAAACACTGAAGCACTAAATTTGTTATATTCATAAAAAGTTAGATTAGAAATTAATGTAAAATTACTATTAGGAAGATTTAAAAAATGATGATTGATGATATTGGGGTCATTAAAAGATTCAGGTAATTCATTATCCGTCTTAGGCAGTAAATGTTTCTGCAAATTCTTCCAAAGAGACTTTGGATCACGTATTCTACTATTGATATTACATTTAAAATAAGATTTTTTCTCTTCAAAAAGAGCCTTACTTACTAAAGACTTGTAATGTTTATAGAGGGTCTTCTTACACTGTAAGCCTGTCTTGTTATAAGCTGCAGCGGCCTCATCTCGCAGCCTCATCATTAGCTTGACAGTATCCGTAATCCAGGGGTAAGAGCGCTTTTTTACAACAATTGATTTAACAGGAGCGTGAATATCAAATACAGATAACACACCATAATTAAATAAATCAACCATTTCATTAATATCGGAGCATTGTGATATAAAATTCCAGTTTGTAGCAATTAGATCATTATTAAAAAAATCAATGTTAATATTTTTAATAGCCCTGTAAGAAATTATGCTAGGTAGCGGTTTATGGCGCTTAATATTAAACTCAGCAAGCACAAGACAAGGTCCAGTATCCGACCCCACATGCCGCAACGTAGTACTACGTGCGCGTAGGTCGGTACAAATTAAATCAATCAAAGTCCCACCCGTGTTAGTGAAATGAGTTCAATTCAATTCAATTTTAAAATATCTTTATTTACATAATAAATTATAAAATATGTACAGACCAGTGTTTGTTCTTAATCCTAGAAGCACAAAACCTGATTGTTATCACTATTCACAAGCAAATTTTGCTTTTTGCGAACTGTTTGCTGGGAGTTTTATGTAAATTTAGTAAGAATGGGGGTATTTATCCAGTTATTACAAACATATCTACTTGTTTTGAATATGTAGTCACATTTTAGCTGTTACTGCATAATTAAATAAATTTTGTAAACAATATCATCCAAATAGATTGGGACAAGAGATTAAAAAAAAATAACGTTCATGCTGGCACTGGATATTTCCAAGAAGCAGCGTAAACAATGTAGGTATGGCTGTCGCGCAAGCGAGATTCGTCCGAACCCGGCGGAAGCTCGCACGGCACTATCGCTCGTTACCCGAGGTAAAACGGTCGACATTAGCGTGCGCGCAGACGCATGATTCGGGCGTACCTAGCTAGCTTGACTGTGAGTGAGTTCATTCATGCATTGTTCCCTGTTCACTCGTCGCACGAAAGAAACAAATGGTGAGGTAACTTGTATCGGTTGTAGCTATCGATAAAAGTAATGTCTTTTCTTCGTGACCTACAAATATTTTGTATCAGAGGATTTTTATGCTTATGGTTTGTAAGTAAATAGAATTTTTCTGCTAACTTATATATGTAGACATCGATTTTTGGTAGTCCTACCTTGAGATGAATTTTGTGGAGGTTAGTACGGAATGGTGTGTTAAGAGCTGATTTTAGCGCTCTGTTCTGTAATATTTGTAGTTTGTTGATGTTTGTTTTACATGTACTGCTCCACACAGGACAGGCATATGTGATGCAGGGCCGAATTAAAGTACAATATATTCGCAGTTTGGTGCGGCTACTAAGAGAAGAGCGTCTATTGAGTAATAGGTTGAGGGAATTTATTGCTTTGACACCTTTAGCACATATTTTGTTGGTGTTTTGCGTCCAGTTCAGTTTTGAGTCCAGTATCACGCCAAGGTATTTTACGGATCTACTCCAGGGTATGCTGATGCTCTCAATTTTGAGAGTTCGATTGGGGAGTGCACGCATTCTAGTAAACATTATAGCTTCAGTCTTGGAGGCGTTGATCTTCAACTTCCATTGCTGAAAAAAGCTAGTAAGACGTTCTAAGGCCAATTGGAGTCTACCAATTACTAGGTCTATGTCAGTTGATGACGTGTACCCCGCCGTATCGTCGGCGAAACAGGCAATATTAGTCCTAGGTTGAACTGGTATGTCATTGAGGAACAATAGGAAGAGATAAGGTCCTAAGATAGAGCCTTGCGGAACGCCAGCTGTAACGGGCAAATTTTGAGATATTTTTTTACAGAGATGTACTATGAAGTCTCGATTTTCGAGATATGACCCCACCAGTTTCACCATTGCAGTTGGCAGGTGCAGCAAGATCAGCTTATGCAGCAGCGCCTTGTGCCAAACGCAGTCGAATGCTTTCTCAATGTCAAGCAAGAACATTCCAGTTGATTGCTTGACATTGAGACTGCGTGACACAGTCTCCGCTACACGCGCTAGCTGTTGAACAGTGGAGTGGCCTTTTCGGAACCCGAACTGTTCATCAGCTAACAGGTGTTCTGACGAGTCGAGCAGGCGTTTATATATGACTTTTTCAAATAGCTTACCAAGACACGGAAGCAGGCTTATGGGGCGGTAGCTGGTTGGGTCAGCTGGGTCTTTTCCAGGTTTGTGTATGGGAATCACTTTAGCCGTTTTCCACACGCGTGGGAAGTAACACATGGAAAGACAGGCATTAAATATTTTAGTGAGCCATACCACACTCCTAAGAGGTATATTTTTTATGAGAATGTTAGAGACTTCATCTAACCCAGGTGCTTTTCGCGGCTTAAGTTTAGAGATATATTTTCTTATTTCGTAGGGATGAACAAGTCTTATACCCTCGTTTCCATGTAATTTATTATAGAAAGTTGCAATCGACTGTTCTACAATAGATTCTTTATCACTATGCCAGTCATGTGTAAGCAGCATGTTATTTAGAAATGTTCTAGCTAAGACATCGCATTGGGTCTGTAGGTTTGTAGTGGTTGAGCCATCTTGCGAGCGAAGAGCTGGAATAGTTGTTGTGGAAGTGCGCAAGCTTTTTACTAAACGCCATAAGTCATGGCCTGGGTTGTCGACTTTGTCCAGTTTGTTGTTCCAGACCTTGTCGTTATTATGTTGGATGGCTATATTTATTTCAATATTAATTAATTTTATTTTATAGTTTAATATTTTACGTATGAATGGAATCGGTTCTTTGGAGTAATATCTACGCAAACGATTTCTAATTGTAATCATTCGCTGAACACGCCTTGGTAATGAGCAGGTTGACCAGGGTTTCAATGTGGAAACAGGGACACACGAATTTTTGGCGTCAAGAAATGAGTTGGTTGAGTTATTATCTGGCTTAATTCAAAATATGCAAGGAAGTCTCTAAGTTTTTTAGTTTTATAGTCATCAACGTCTAAACAATTAATGTTAAAATCTCCAACTAAAATAAGATTATCACTTCGCTCGATTGAGCTAATGCTGTCCGTAATTGCATCAAAAAAAGTTTCAGGACGAACCCAATTCGGCCGGTACGCAGTCCCAATCATGAGTCTCTTGCCGTTAACATTAATCGTAAGCCACATCTGTTCAACAACAGCGTGTGCAGGCTCCACCGGGTGGCTCCAGGGGCGCGCCGACACACCGCGGCGCAAGTAAAAACCAACCCCCCCGCCGCGCGACTTGTGCGCGCGGGGACGCGGGGTGTGTCTCAACCTGTATCCGGGGATGTTGGGAGCGCGGCCCTCCTCACCCTGGTGCAGCCACGTCTCGTTCACAGCCAGGATATCCACGCCACTGCTGCCAACAGACGCTATAATGTTGTCATGGTTTGTGCCGAGGGAACCTGCGTCGTATAAGCCAACTTTCAAAAATTTGGTAGCCATTACATCAACAAAAGAACTACATTTTTAAAACAGAACAATGACACAAAGCGCATTTTGTTTGAGACAAAAATATAATCAAACATTGTTACATACATAAACGTTGTCATACAAAGTAACTTACATCGACCGTGAGCCCTAAAATGTCGTAAAATAGGTAAACAACAAATACCGTAATTATGAACACATAGTAAACACTTAAATTTATGCAACAACAATTCTGAAACCAGTGTAGTATTACGAGCGTTATAATTGTACAAATACACAAAATCCAATATAATCCTGGTAGAAAGTAATATCATACATGTACAAGCATACATTAGTATTATACACGTACACGCTACAATATCAACAAAACCTATTGCTTGCCGAAAATCTTTTCTAAGTCTTCCTCCATGCGCACCCGAAAAGACGCCGATCCAGATTCCCGACGTACCAGAACTCGACCGTTTCTCGTCCAAACATACCTCCAGCCGCGGGATTGGGCTAGCTCGCGGGCCTTGTAAAACAACATTTTATTGCCCCTCGACAGCCGCTCGTTGATAAAAAACCGCGTCGGTGAAGCGGCGAGTCCCATGCCACGGTAATAGTATCATACAGTATTGTAACTCGGCCGTGTCCTTGAAATAAGTGCCTACAGCCGCGCGTGGCCGCGCGGTACGTAAGCAACGTAAGCATGAGATAGGGCTGTCGCTGTCGCCCATCTACAGCGTTTTAATTGCATCTGGCTACTATGAGTTTCGAGATTGTAAATTTATTACTTTTTATTTATTTATTAGCACAGATACTTAGTAACAATATAAAATATTAATATTACCTACATAAAATACTTTGTGAATTGAATAGAAAGTGTTCAATAAAAATGCAAGTTGTATTTTTGATTGATAGATTTAATTAAAAAACCATGATTATGTAGGTGACTATAACAAATCAACAAATCGCATTTATTTTGTCAAGCTGTGTACACTTATCTATATCTAATAAATAAATAAATAAATCTTATAAATTTGCGACCGAAAAATATTTGCGCCTTGACTGTGATGTACGAAATGCTTTATTATTATATTTTAGTGTATAAAAAATCCGCATTCGAATATAAAGCTTGATCAAAAATTGTTTTGAGAAACATAGACAAGGAGGAGAAAAAGGAATATCTTTTACTTGGTTATAGATACCTGAAGCTACTTTACAATTTATATGTTTAGTTTTAAGTTTCCAGGTAATTTAAAAAAAGTTATATTTGGGTGCGTTATCGAGGAATTCATGCAACCAAAAACAGCACAATATATTCTACTTGTCATGTTAAATCTACTTGTACATATTTTGAGTAAAAATTCGCGCGGTCCGTGCCGTCCGTTCGTCACTGCGGCGCAACCGCGACTGTAGTCCGCACGCATACCCCGCGCATACCACGATCCGAGCGCGTAGGTATAGCTCGCGCGTCGTTCGTTTATATGAAGTTGGAATACTGTATGATACTATTACCGTGCCCATGCCCTCTGTTGTGAGAGTGCGGCGCGTGCGCGCCGCCTGCTGCAGCGCGTCACGTAGCTGCCTGCGCGCCACGCGAACAACGATCGCACGGGGCCGGCCTTGCTCGTTCGCGCCCGTGCCGCCAGATGGCGCTGGCGCACGTTTCACCCCAACACGCTCAACAAAAACAATGTCTTTTTCATCACACACCACACCCAGCTTACTGGCGACAAGTCCAACAAGACGTCCTATTGTCTCTCCCTGCTCTTCCGGAATGCATGTGATTTCTAAATCGTTCGAAAAAGTGTCCTGCTCACGCTCATTTAGTTCGATTTTCAGCTTGTCGACAGTCGACCGCAGAATATCGACATCCGCATTGCATTGTGGTTGTGCGGATTGAAACTTTACTGGACAGAGCGTTACGGTACTCTGATAAAAACAAGAAGAAATTAATGCAAACTCGTGCGCTGCGTAGAGGTCGGCGCTTGCAGGCTGTGGATGAAGATGAGGTCAGTATATAGAAATCTAAATTTTTTTGTGTCAGGTATTTAGTTTTAAAGGTAAATATGAATCAACTATGCGGTGGTGTACTGTCGATCAAGCCATTGTTGATTATACAGCTAGTTTTAGAGTTGCGCTTACCGTTGCCATCGATATCAAATACATAAAACATTGCGTTACACTATGTACGAAGTATAAAAAAACGGATCAAGAAAACAACACTTCCGGCTTGCCTAAAAGATTGTAACCCTTGCAACTGATTTAAGAGTTATGTTGACTGCACGCTGACCGTGAGTAAAGAATAAATATTAGTTCACACAGATGCTGACAGCACAGGTGAAATTTTGTTTTTATTTATTTATTAATAGTTTGCAAAACAGGCACTAAGCTAAAACACATATAATATAATACTTAATAAATACTTAAAGCCATCTTGATGCAGACCTAACTTACAATTTCAAGATAAATACTTACAAAATACACAGGTAATAAAACATTTTGTATCTTTAAGACATAATGTATTGTAGTTACCTAGATGTAATATTGTTTTTGGCCCAATAAAAGCTTTTGTATTTGTATTAAAATACACACATATATTAATATCTCTCTTATTTACTATCGACACAGAGGGTCAGCACTACTCTAAAACCTCAGACTAGTATTTAAAGTAGTCTGAGACTAAAACTAGCTTTATCCGCCAATCAGCGATGGCAAAAATATTGCAAATATGGTCTTTACAGATTATTTTAAAATACCTGTTTAGGAGTAATGGTTTTTTTGAAACTGATGTGCAAAATTACCGGATTTTATGTATGCGGTAGTAGGGCTGTACATATGCTCAAACCAATCATTGATGATAATAGTTATTATTTTCTAATGTGAGTAATATTTATATAGATGGATAAGTACCATTTTAGTTATTTTAATCCCATACCTTATTATATTACACTCCCGTTTAGTTGAAAGGGCTTGTCCTAGAAGTAAAAGTCTAAGGTGCGCTCGAGATATCTCTGCACAAGTGCATCCTTACCGCGGCAAGTTTAAAACTTCAAACTCCACCGAGCCATGCCTTAAATGGATCTTGGCTTCACCCTTGATAAGTATTCCGACAATTTTATTATGAAGATTTAGCATTTCTAGACAATAGTTTATCTAGAGTCCTAGCATCGTTGCATTCTAGTTATTGTGGTTGTTTTGCTTTTATAATTATTGGAACCAACGGATGATGTTTGCACTCAATTATTAATAACCCAAGGATCGCGCTGTAAACAAATTTTTTGAATTGAAATTTGTTGCAAAAAATAAATATTTGTTTCAAAGTGTAATATCAGCTTAAATCTTTAAATTTTCTATCATTATATACAACAAATGTTTATGTCGAAACTTAAAAGCAATGTTATAACCTAAAAGTAAAAAAAGCTAATTAGAACTAATGTAATTAACATTCACATTAGTGCATCACTGCAGTCTAAGATGTTACTTTACCTAGAAGATTCTTATTGAATAGCGATCTATTCTATAAGAATCTTCTAGAATCCCGATGGATTAAAGTTTATGGACACAAACTTTGGTAGAATTCCAACTTTTTGCTATCTTTTCAAATAATTAACTTTTTGTTTTATGTGAGTGTTATTGTATGTGCGTGTGTGTGTATGTGGCCTCTGTGGTGATTGATATCTAAAAATGTATATAACTCAAACTGGACTGGACTCACTGGACGGTTCAGGCTGAAATTTGGCATGCAGGTAGATGTTATGACGTAGGCATCCGCTAAGAAAGGATATCCTTCCAAACAGCTTATTCTGGATTCTACAATTTCTATTCTGGAACTAAACTCCTCTATGTGCTTCTTCAGAGAAGTGAAATCTTCATTCATGTTTTTGAATTCCTGCCTATGCTGTCGGATTTCATTTAATATTTGGATGCTCACAGCTTCACTTGCCACAGGGCTATTTCCTATATTAACCAGAAGTGTACTTTCTCCTGACACCGGAACCTCAGAGTTATCCTTGCGAGGCGTCTGGACTTTGCAATCCGGACACTGCCACTGCGGTGATATCTTGGCGTCTTTAGCAATGTTAACGCAGGCTCTGTGAAATAGGTTTGTACACTTGCCACACTTAATAATTTCTGAAGCATTATATGTGGTAAATTTACCGCACGCCTTGCATTTAGGTAACAGCCATTTCTAAAGCAGTACAATTGTATTGATGGGAATATCCAGTAAATGGCGTTTCAAGCAAACTATATTATGGTCACTGTGAGTAATGGCAAGAGGTACCCTCTTTAACACACGAAAAAATGTATCGTGATATCGGTTGAACAATATTAATATTGTGTATTTTATTAAATTCCGTGAACAAAACGGCACAATAACACTCCCACAGGTAACTGGTCTGGTTACGTTCACAATTTACTCACTGACAACACTATTAGCGCGGTTTTTCTAATTTTAAATGACTCTTTACTGCTCGGTTACGAATACGTGCACCTTCTCGGTAATCGTCCGTGACGTCACCATTATCACCGTTTAAGCAAATAGAAACATTAAAGATATTATATAATTCCTTAGTAAGGTCACAGCTCGAATATTGTTCAAGTGTCTGGTCTCCTATTTATAAGGTCGACAAACTTAGCATTGAATCTATTCAAAAACGATTTATTAGACATCTTATTCAATCTTATTAAATTGAGCTTGAGGCGATCTATACCAGATTACGAGAATCGCTTGATGCGCTTTGAGTTTCAGAGTCTTGAGCATAGACGGAGTGTTTCTGACCTATGTATCCTACATAAGATTGTAAATGGGATTTTTTGTGAACCTCTGCTGAATGATGTTAAATTTATCACTAGGAAATTATCTACTCGGAAGCCTACCATATATTTTGCTATTCCTATTTTCTATAATAACATTGGTCATAACAACCCATTGTTTCGTATGTCATTTGTACAATGAACTCAGTAAAAAAGAATGTCCTAAACTAGATATATTTCATCACAACTTAACTAAATTAAAAAATCTACTTAATAAATGTAATAAACAGATAAACAGATAAACAGATAAACATTTTTATTCATAATTTGTTAGAATTACATGTCATTACATTTCAATTTGTCTTTATACAAAATAATAAAAGATCAATAAAAATTGATAATAAGTAATTCAATTCAATAATTACACAATAAATATGTCACATTACATTGGTTTTAATCACAAATAAGTTGGTATAACAGTACATGAGACATTATGTATGTACTTCTTATAACTATTCAGCGGCAACATTGCGTCCGAAATTATTTGAGTAACATTTCTTTTCACTTTGAAAAAATTCAGCGATACTGTAAAAAGTCTTTTTAACTAGCCAGTTCTTGAGCTTTATTTTAAAAACATTATCACTCATAGTATTTTTAATCTCTACCGGTAAGCAGTTATACACCTCCGGACCCATAACGTGCGTCAACTTCCTCGATCGCATCAACCTCACCGACACGGGCGCGAGATCTTCATCTCTGCGGAGTGCCATGTGTAGCGAGTGTTTATCTGCGCGTCTATCCAGCATCTCTAGATTTTTCCTAACATATATGGCCAGTTGCAGGATCACAAGCGAAGGTAGAGTCGGAATCTCTAGGGACTTGAAGAATGGTTTTGCCGACGTACGACGCGACACTTTTGCGATAGCCCTGACAGCACGCTTCTGCATTCTGAAGGCGCGCAATCTGTCTGCGGCGTGCCCCCAGAGCTCTGTACCATACTGCAAGACTGAATGCACAGTCGCAAAGTAGCAGGTGCGTACCACATCGGCGGAAACCACTCTCGACAGTCGGCCTAGCGCAAAACATGCACTGCCCAATTTGGCGCACAGTCTTTCAATATGTGTCGACCATGCCAGTCCGCGGTCAATTTCGAAACCTAGAAAAATAGTCGACTCTACCTGCTGTATTTTTTCTCCATCAATAGCTACATGCAGCTTATTTGTAGGTCTTCCAGATATCGAAAACTGCAGGAAATGTGTCTTTTTTAGATTCAAGGCTAATCCGTTTCGCTTAAACCATTGTGCGAGCTCAGAGGCAGTGTCATTAAGTCGTTTTTCTAACTCTACCTGTGTTTTGGCAGAAATCACGGCTGCTACATCATCGGCATACATGTAAATCCTCCCGGATGCGACAAATTCGGGCAAGTCGTTAAGGAGAACGGAAAAGAGGATGTTGGATACAGACGACCCTTGCGCTACCCCCATCCCAACAGTCAGCGGGTCCGACCTTGTTTCTCCGCCATCTCCAACCACCACCTGGGCTCTACCTCGCAGCATATCCATTAATAGCGCGTGCGCAGGACCACATATACCGTAATGGTAGAGTTTTGCGGCAAGGACTCTATGGTCTGCGACGTCAAAAGCTTTTGACAAATCGCAACAGAGTACCGCTACACGCTGGCTCTTGTCACATGCCTCTAGCACACTCTTGATAACTTCACGGGTAAGATCAGTGGTGGACCTGCCCGCGCGATACGCATATTGACGTTCTGATAGAGCCCCAGTAGAGGCAAGAAACGCAATGAGGCGAGAACTGAGGCCGTTTTCAAAAATTTTGGCGATTGCGGGGATTATAGAGACGGGTCGGTATGCATCCAAATCCTCGCGCTTTCCCCCTCCCTTGAACAGAGGCGATACTTTACTCAATTTCATCGCTCCGGGAAAGATGCCCGTGTCTATACAGCTATTAAAAACTACCGCCAAACACGGTGCTAATGTTTCTTTAGCTAAGTTTATTGTTTCCATTGATATATCATATATATCTTTGGTCGGCTTCTTAGGTATACGTGTCGAGATGATTTTATAGATTTCGTCAGCGGTAAACTTAGTAATTCGGAAACAACAGTCGGCGGGCGGGCAGGCGGCTGCAAGCGCCGCGCTCACAAGAGGGAGGTAGGCGCGCGGCGCTCCGCAAGTCGCGGCCGCACTTACGAACTTAGAGTTCATTGCGTCCGCAGCTGCTTTCCTCGTCATGAATTTAATTCCATCCTCATCTTTAGTTACTTCACTGAAACTTGTAGTAGACTTTTTGCAATTGCCTCTCTCAGTATTTACCGCCTTCCAGATAGCTCTACATTTATTGTCATTTTTCGCAATCATTTTAGAATAGAAATTTGCCTTGTGCTCTGCAAGTTTTCTGTCATATAGAGCGCTTAGATCCTCGCATATGTATTGAAGATGATCATTCTCTACAAACTTGTCTGCAATCTCAGCAGTTTCAAACAATAGGCTTTTTAGTTGGAGTACTTCGTCAGAGACCCACGAACGCTTTTTTATAGGTTTCTTTTTCAGCGGGAAACAAGTATGAATTTGGTTCTTTAGAATGTTGATCATAGCAGTCGTTGCACTTTCTGGGTCACCGTTATACTTAGTAAGTATCTCTTTCCAGTCGACGCTTGCAACCGCTCGATCGAAATTCATACGACTCGATTCAGAAAACTCCCGCACGAGCTGCGTGCGTGGCAGTGGCGTGCGCTGCTGGCACCTTAGCTCAATGCGCACAGCTAAGTGGTCACTAATGGGGTCATCGGGCGTGTGCTGCGAGGTGTTCACGGCACTCGCCACATCCGCTCCTAGGGCTCGGTTGCTATACGCATGATCCAAGCTGGTAGCAGTCGTGTCACACACCCGTGTCGGAAAATCGACTAAGTTAACAAAGTCATGGGCCGCGAGCATATCTTTGAGGTGATTCTGATGGAAGCACTTTGTTAACCAATTTATGTTTGTATCACCTATGATAAGTACTTCTTTTTTACTTTCACTGGCTAGCTCAAGAACTGGCTCAAAGTGATCAAGAAAACTACCAGCGCTGACTTTGTTAGTTCGATATACACACAGTATTATCAACTCATAATCAACTAACTCTATGGCGGATACTTCACAAAATCGCTCTTTAGAGCGCTTTACAAAATCTGTACATTCAATCGCTTTAGTACCGTCTTTTACGTACAAACATGAGCCACCGTGGCCGGACCGTTTTCTACAATAGCTAGACATAAGAGTATAACCGTCTATGTTAATACATTTCAAGTTTCTGTCAGTACACCAGTGCTCAGTAATCCCTAAAACTTCACATTTCAATTCTTGCTTTAGTAAAACTTCTAACCGATTCACTTTTTTTAAACTAAGCGACCTAATATTCTGTTGACAAATAATTAAACTATGTTCAGTCTTCCGTCGTAGCGCAATGTGCTTATCCGAAGCTACAGCTAATATTACCGGTTATAATAGTGACGTTTTCTACAAACTTTAAGAGTATAACATTATATTGTAAAGAAAGTTGTACACAATAGTTACACTTATAAATTAAAAAAAAATTCATATATAAGGTTAAGTTTGTATTTTATTATAAGTTTTAGTTTGTAAGTTGTTTTTGTGTCTGTAAATAAATAAATAAATAAATAAATAAATAAATAAATAAATAAATAAATAAATAAATAAATTAAAATTCAAACTATTCAGAAAGGAAGTGTACCCCTATTGTATAACAATGTAGGGTGACCAAATTATAGATAACAGATAAACATTTTTATTAATAATTTGTTAGAATTACATGTCATTACATTACAATTTGTTTTTATTCTAAATAAATAATTAAAAATTGATAATAATTCAATTAAATAATTAAACAATAATATATATATATATATATATATATATATATATATATATATATATATATATATATATATATATATACAGTATTGTCAAACATTACATTTGTTTTAATCACAAATAAGTAATTGGTAAAGCAGTACATGAGACATTTATGTACTTCTTGTAACTATTCAGCGGCAACATTGCGTCCGAAATTATTTAGTTAACTTTTCTTTTCACTTTAAAAAAATTCGGCGATACTGTAAAAAGTCTTTTTAACTAGCCAGTTCTTGAGCTTTATTTTAAAAACATTATCACTCATTGTATTTTTAATCTCTACCGGTAAGCAGTTATACACCTCCGGGCCCATAACGTGCGTCAACTTCCTCTATCGTATCAACCTCACCGACACGGGCGCGAGATCTTCATCTCTGCGGAGTGCCATGTGAAGCGAGTATTTATCTGCGCGTCTATCCAGCATCCCTAGATTTTTCCTAACATGGCCAGTTGCAGGATCACAAGCGAAGGTAGAGTCGGAATCTCCAGGGACTTGAAGAATGGTTTTGCCGACGTGCGACGCGACACTTTTGCCATAGCCCTGATAGCACGCTTCTGCATTCTGAAGGCGCGCAATCTGTCTACGGCGTGCCCCCAGAGCTCTGTACCATACTGCAGGACTGAATGCACAGTCGCAAAGTAGCAGGTGCGTACCACATCGGCGGAAACCACTTAGATAAAAGGGAATCGAGATCCGGCACCGATTCTAAGAACCGGGATTTTCGGGATTTCGCAAAACGGTACCGAGATTTTCGGTTCTGTCAACTTTTTTTAAAATATAGAATTAAAATGGTTTTTTTCTTATGTAGGAATGGAGATGGATGGATTATGAAGCTCCGTGGCACACTCCCCGGAATGTAATCGATATAATACCGATAGACTGGCCACCTTTGGCCACAGTGCTTCAACATTTTTTTAACTTGCCTCTCAATTTCTTAACCTCTCAATACTGACTGTGTCTGCACGCTTCAGCCACCACCAACCAGCCGGGCAAGGCCGGTGGTCGCGATGTGTAGACAACATTACGAGTACATATGACCAAACTTAAACTGATGCTTTATATAATGTGAACTGAGCAATTATAATAGCTTAAAGTACTGATCTAGATGATTCCGAGCTATAAGGTAGCCAATTGAACCTTGAATTCAATATAAGAGCTAAAACTATGGAAAGAGGTCAGAATTACTCTGAGAAGATCTAGACGGTCAGCTGTCGATATGGTTACATTTCAGACTGTAGGAGGCCAGCTGAGAGGGCCTGTTTTAGGCTAAATTAGACGCTCCTGGATCTTAGCTGCATTGAACTTGGATCAAACCAGTTTGGTTTTCCCGGCAAGAACGAGTTTCGTGGGCAAGCAAAGACTACTTCTCCGCAATTCCTGTCCATACCACAGTCCACAGTCCGAATCAACCCACCTTAAGAGGGATTGGGTACACCCTCTTGCGGTGTGAGCGATGCCCAGAGACATCAGGGCATTGACTCCTCAGGAAGCTTTTATCCATGCTAGGGGATGTGATATGTCCCCACATCCCACACTCCAGGGCATTCCAGCGGAGACGGAGTCCGAGCCTAAGCAGCTCAACATGTCCGCCTGTCCGCCTCCTGCAGATCAAATTAGCGGTAAGCCTTTTGCGACATCACCGAATGGAGCTCTGTAATGCCATTCCCTGTCATGTCATCTTGTAGATTTTGAAAGAAACGGCAAGAATTACTTATATCTCTATGTATAGTGTACGCTAGAAGATCGCCAGTTGGACGGTTATGGCAAAAGCTATATTATCGATCACTGGGAAGGTTATTTGATTCTAGGTACGCCAGGAGCCCCTTGCTCTTGCATGTATCAAACACGAACGTGACTGAAATGGACTTGCAGTTAGCACTTTAGCAGCGTAGACACGACTACCTTTTTTAACACGGGCTGCACGTTAGCAAGCTACCAAGAACTCAGCATTATACTAGTTTCATTACATCGCTTCATCCATAAAATATTAAGGCCTACAAAACAGTGTCGTTAAACTCTGCCCTAATATTAGCCGGTTTTCTTATATAAGAAGAGTTCGCGAAGCAGCATCTCTTTATGTTATAAAGAAGGGCTACTCTCAGAGGATAATGGAGGACTACAAGATGGAGACTCCGGTGCCCTAGACTAAGCTGTAACAAACTCGTCTTCCCCAATATTATAGCGTACTCTGACCTGGAACACATACGAAACTGGGGTAGGTCGTTTGAGCTCTCCATCATAATTGGAAGCTCTCGTATGGTGTCTAAAATTGATTGGTTTTGACTGCCACAAGTCATAATTGATGGGGTTACTATACCATTTAGCGATTAAGTGAAAAATCTGGGTGTAATTTTTGATTCGACCTTTTCTTGAAGCCCTCAGCTGAAGAGCTAAATGAAGTTGGCCGGCGAATTTTTGCATCATCTGCTTTTCTCCGTAGGTTGTGAAATTATCTTCCCATATCTACCAAAACAGCGCTTGTTAAGTCTCTTCTCCTACCTCTTCTTGATTACGCTGATGTTTGTTATTTCGATTTGACCGAAGAGCAGCTTGACAAGCTTGAGCGTCTCCAAAACTTCTGCATACGGTTCTTATTTCGTTTGCAAAAATATGACCATATTTCACAGTCCCGCAAAAAGCTCAACTGGTTATCGATTCATTCTCACCGCAATACTCACATTCTTTTCTTTCTCTACAAAATTCTCTTCCATCCTGCCACCCTTCATTGGGTACTTGTAAACTATTTCAATTTTGTGACTCCCATTTTGTGACACCCATTCTGTCCCCTTACGTCCTATTCGATTTAATTAAGTATGTAAGTATTTATTGATGTGTAAAGGAACATGTTTGTAGGTATATAAAAAAATGTTATATATGTAATTAGTACACCCCTGACCCTGTTTATCTCTACTTGTCGTGTCCATCCCAAGGTTGCCTGGAAGAAATCTCTTAAAGCGATAAGGCCGCCCACTTGTTCGTTATTATTTGTTTATAAAAGTAATAAATGTAGTACAGTTCGTTTCTTGAATATTCACATTATTATATTATATTCTAGTGGTAGATTTTTCATTTAATACCTATCTGAATGTCATGTTAATAGTTTTTCCAAAGTTGTTACTTAGATAGTAACAACTTTGGAAAAACTATTACCAGGTAATTATGTTTTGAAATAGTACCACGCGGGAAGATATGATAGCGATATTTTGTTGTTACCTTAGTTTTTGGACATAGTTTCGTAATTTCGGTATACTGCTGCCTCCCTGACAGGTAGGATTTCAGGAGTGCTAGTGCTGGATCTCTTACGCCGTAGGTATCCAATTTTTGAAGCAGTTTATTATGATTAACGTGATCAAATGCTGTTGTCATGTCCATGTATAAAGCTGGGACCTGTTTTTTTATTTTCAAGAGCTACCGTTTTTTGATATTTGGCGTTTCAAACCTTACGATCCAGTAGCGATCCTAGCGGAAAATTGGTGAGGTTTGCTTAGTTTGAGAACATATAGACATCACGGTACACTAGCGCCTCTAACGATTGACTTTACACGCGGTAGCCCTCATTAACTTATAGCCATGTTGATTGTTTGCCCTTTACGAAATCCCAGTTGGTTTTACACTAATACATTATTCTTCTCCAAATAACAGCTATGGCGGACACAAGCGCACAGGTTTGACGCTATGCCCCTGGGTGGGTGGACGGAACGCAGTTCTCGTTTTGAAAAAGACGCTTTGCGCCGGTGTGAACCGTCCCTACGACGCGGAGCCCTATTTATTTATTGTGTGTCTAGATGCCTGAGGAGGATAGGGGTACTGAAACTTATTGTGTGTGTGTGAATTCGACTCTATTGTGTTGAATAAGACGACTTGATTGTGTTGAAACGAAACTTAGAACAGTACCACCTAACCCTCTACACACACAAACCCAGCCCAGGTCCACAGCCGTCCGCGTTGCGGCCTCTTGTCGGCCCTCCATTGTCGACGCAGTGCCCTCTCTCCGAGCGGTCTGGCCCCAAGGGTTGGACTCTCTTCGGCGGGGCTGCAGGCTGGAACGCTTCAGGCTGGGTCTTCAGGAGATCCCTTAACTGCTTCTTTCTTGAGTATACGATGTCAGTAACTACTACATTCTTCTCGGTTAAGAGGTCGCTCCCCCAAATCGCAGTTTTACCGTAAAAAGCGCCTCCCACATACTTCCTACTTATGCGTCATTTTCACTACAAATTGTCCTACGTGTCCTTCGTCAATATATTTATTATTTCTTATGCTACACACATGAAATATACGTTGTTGGAAATCCCATGCAATATACTATCCAAATTCACATTGTTTATACAAATCGTGCAAGGGGTTCTCAAATTATTTACAGAAAACATTGAAATATTTCACCAAAACGTAATATTTTACACACAAAATCGCTATTTCTAAGATATACATAGTCCGGATCAGCAAGTATCATACGAATCTAATAAGGTCTCGACACGCAGCATCTGTTTCAAGATAAGATTCTTTTTAGAATAGACCGCCTAATTAGAATAAAACAAGAAAAAGTGTCAAAATCTCAATGTTCCTTTGTTCGTACTCGTCCAATGCTGCGCGGGAAAGAGATGCGAGATATACCCGTTGCGTACACTATAGATACTTGCTGATCCATAAAGTGGCTCTTCGCCAATCACGAGCGACCTTTATTTCAACGAACACTATTACACATATAGGGGTCTGTTATAATATGCACTTTCACTGCGCGAGCCGATTTGAATGCTAGAGTAAGGCTAGAGTCTAACATTTTCACATTTAGCGTCTATGCGGGAGATTGATGTGTTGCGTGCATCGCCGACCAGCATAGTTTATTATATGAGATATTTAGAAAACTTTTGCGAATAAAGGTATCAGCGCTACCTATTGTTTTGTAGAAGTTTACATCTAATTTGCCTTGTTTTTAACCGACTTAAAAAAAGGAGGTTATCTAATCTTCTGAAAGTTTTTTTTGTGGTTATGTTACGCGATTACTCTGTTATTTATGAACCGATTTAAAAAAATATTTTTTTGTTCGCCGAGGATAGTTTTCGAAATGGTCCCATATTTTTTTTTCATTCGGTCTAGTACTTTCTGAGAAAAAACCAATAAACCAACAAATTGATAAACAAACCAATTTGACCTATATTTCCAAAATGACTAGTCGGATTTTGATACAGTTTTCTGTGATGTGTTGAGGTTTAATTGGTGCATTTTTTTAAATATGTATTACGAAGACAACCCGACAGGGGCCACTGCTGTATACATTATATCTTCTGAATTATCAGCCCGATTTTGATGCGGTTTTCTCTCATAGGCTTAAATTTGTTTCCTCCTCCTCCTTGCGTCGTAGTCCTCATTACTGAGGGTCGTGAATACGGGATATTAGTTTTTCCTTAATGATGTTCTTCCATCTGCACCTGTCCTTAGCGACGTGCAGAGCAACATACAGCTTGGTGTCCAGCGTTGAGCGTATTTGATCGGACCACCTGGTTGGGCTACGGCCTCTCGGCCTTCTGCCATCGACCTTACCAGTGAGCATCAGCTGTTCGAGGTTATGGCCTTCTTTCCGGGCAATGTGGCCAAAGAATTCCAGGACCCTTCGCAGGCATAAGGTGGAAAGCCTGGTTTTGACATTGAGCTCACGAAGGATCGATACATTTGTACGGAACGCTGTCCACGGGATTTGGAGCATCTTGCGCCAGCACCACATCTCAAAGGCATCAATACGATCTCGATCGGTATAAATAAATAAATAAGGTGCCTTCGGGTAATTACGAAAGGATTTTATAAGAGTTCATAGGGTGTGGGTATGATCATCAATATCTTAGTATTGACACACCTAAAGCTACCAGCTTAAAGTTCTTTGTTTACTTGAATATATTATCCAAAATTTCAAATTAAAAGCATGAATGTATATCTTTGGGGTTAATAAATAGACGTGATCAAAAATCTAACTATTTTTATTTTGTCTGAGTGCAATTCCGATTATGGTTCGGGTATTTCCGAAAAAACTCAAAACTGGACTTTATTCGTTAACGACATAAAGTTCATATTTCTTTTTCATTCAGGTTTACCCTCAAAAGTTTTTTAAATCGGGTTTGGCTACCAAATGACCTAAAACGTGAGTGAGTGATATTTCTATTTCGGAATTACCCGAAAAGTAGCCTACGGTATTCAAACTTTTAGAAGGTATTGATATACAATTTATGTAATAAAATATAACGTGTTTTAAGTAAAGACAACAAAAATAATAATAAAACTTTATTAAAATGCCAGGTATAGGTACATTTTATTATAAACACGCCAGAAGAAACACATACCTACGTCTCTTAAGTATACATGAAATTATTAACACTAAAGCAAATTAGTACGATGTAAATATTAACACAAAATTATAAAATACGCAGTTCTCCAACCATCAATCAATTTACATTATTATACAATTAGTACTAAGTGTAAACTAAATAAAATACACTTTGTCAATTTCGTCTGCTAAATTGAATTCTCTATAATTCTTATTGTTTCGAACTAAATCTACTTTCTTCATAATGAATAGTTCCGTTGCATGGTCTCGGTCTTTTTTCTTTGGTTGGACAAATGTGAGATTAGGCTTTTTGTTCGTTTTGAGAAAATCAATTGTGTAATAAATACGTCTCATTACTTTTTTTCAAAGATGTCCTCCACGAATCCAATGTAATATGTCCACTTCTTTCTTTCTTCTTTAATCTGTAACAAAACTAAAAAGTGTCTATACTGGTAAGTGCGGCTGAGCTTTAATGCTGCGGCGTCTGCTTGCTCGTCACTCAGCATGCCATAAAATGTATTTTTCCCAAGTTTGTCCTATAGGTGTAGGTAGGTAACTATAAAACGTAAGAAAAAGTTTGAGAACTACTGACTATCTCTATGAAAAATCAACTTCGTGCAAATGCGAATGGGTAATGAATCGGAATTACCCTAGTCTGCTAAATTCGAAAAATGTGAAAAAACTTAAGCTAGATAGTTTTAAGATAACTAAGAATTGAAATAAAACGCTAATCTAGTGAATACACAAACAAATAGTTTCGTATCTTACCAGGTTTTGTAATTAACAATCTTCGGGTAAATCTGAATGTCTACAAAAAGCACAATATGGCAGTTGTTCACAAAAATGTCTGTTAGAGGCGCACGATCACTCGTAGTTTCTCGTGACAACTGACGGGGGGAGCGTATTAAGATGGCCTCTAGATCAATTTTGCCAGAACATGGAACAAGCGTAACGTTTAGTAAAAAAGTACGATTATTAGAATTACCCGATTTTCGGAATTAGCCGAATGAACCTGTATAAATAAATTTGTTTAGTAAATGAACTTATTTATGTGATTCGTTGATTACTCACTAGAGGGTGCTTCATACATAGGTACATTTGTTAGCGCCTAAAACCAAAAGTGCTAGACCGATTCTGATGTTTATTTCATCATTGAGTTGGTTGGTGATTGAGCCGACTGGAACTGCGACTTCGACAAGAATCGATTTCGTTTGACAGTGACTGGTACCGACAACAAGATTCATCTGTTTCAGATTATTATTTTTATAAATTGTTGGTATTTTTATAACGTGTTCTGTTATCAAATCTACGTAGGTATATCCCATTTTTTAGATATATATTACTTACGTTTACGTTGTCCTATTTATATAGTAAGTGTATCGCATTTTCGCGAAGAATATTTTAATAAATCGTTTACACCCTACTTGCGTATTTTTACATAAATTTAAAAATTTTGTGTATTGTCTTTTTTGCTTAATTGAATATTTTAATTAGAATTAGAATAATAATTAGACTACAACTAAGTATTTAATACATACTAAATAGGTTTTATACGGTATTGTAACATTGACAGTTAAACATAATTATGGAGTTAAGCACTATTGAAAGAAATATTAGAAATTTTGAGAAGAATTTCGGTTTTCAAAACGAAATAAAATGGCGTTCGACTTTTTTCTTAACTTTTCTTCATTGTTTTGGACTATATTGGAGTTGCCTGCATGCTTTGCCTTGTAAATGGCAGACGATTTTATATGGTAAGCATCACTAATTAAAATAAAAGTAATAGTCAATTTATACATGAAAGTGTTTCTTTGTTAGAATTTATTAATTATTTAATATTAACTGCCATATATTTATACTCGTATCTGTTTACACTGTTGTGGCGTTTGACCTGGGGTCAGCCACTGCATTTTTCTTTTGCGGTAATCATAAAGAATCCACTTTTCATCACATGTCACAATTCGATCCAATATTCCTCTTTTTTGTACCGATTCAACAAGGCAACACAAGTTTCAACACGCGTTTCTTTTTGCAAATCAGTCAAATCATAAGGCACACATTCTTCTTCGTTTTAATTTATTTTATTGATTTGACGCAAGTGATTCAATATTGTGGGTAAGGTAAACCATGCCGCTAATTCCTGGGTAGTTTGACCAGGATCGGCTTCCATCATCTCTCTTAATTCAGTGTTATTCACCTGTGTGGCGGTCTTCCTCGTGGCTCGTTCTTCAAGTCGAGGTTTCCATCACGAAAGCGTTTGAACCAAAATCGCACGGTGCGTTCATTAGCAGACCCCTCTCCAAACGCAACATTGATATTGCGGGGTGTTTCTGCCGCGTTACTTACCGCGTCGGAACTCGAATTCAAAAATCACTCGAATTTTCGCAGTATCCATCTTTCTTGTCCAAGTTGAATAACATAAGCAATAGAAAGTCGATATTCAAATTGGTTTACATTTTTAAAAAGAAGAACATCATAGAAACCACGTGAAAAAAGTTTCATTCAAAAACCTCAAACCATGAAGGTTCTACGAGTATGTCAATTCAAGGTATCTATTACAATAAAACGGCAATTTCATACTTTTACCTCTATTATGTAAAAGTGCATATCCTACATATGTATATGCACTTTTTATTTTAATTTTTTTATTAGGTGATAATTAAATAATAAATCCTCAGACTACTGATCTAGTTTAAATTGAATTGAATTGAATTGAATTGAATTGAATTGTATTGTATTGTATTGTATTGTATTGTATTGTATTGTATTGTATTGTATTGAACTGAACTGAACTGAACTGAACTGAACTGTACTGTACTGTACTGTACTGTACTGTACTGTACTGTACTGTACTGTACTGTCCTGTACTGTACTGTACTGTACTGTACTGTACTGTACTGTACTGTACTGTACTGTACTGTACTGTACTGTACTGTACTGTACTGTACTGTACTGTACTGTACTGTACTGTACTGTACTGTACTGTACTGTACTGTACTGTACTGTACTGTACTGTACTGTACTGTACTGTACTGTACTGTACTGTACTGTACTGTACTGTACTGTACTGTACTGTACTGTACTGTACTGTACTGTACTGTACTGTACTGTACTGTACTGTACTGTACTGTACTGTACTGTACTGTACTGTACTGTACTGTACTGTACTGTACTGTACTGTACTGTACTGTACTGTACTGTACTGTACTGTACTGTACTGTACTGTACTGTACTGTACTGTACTGTACTGTACTGTACTGTACTGTACTGTACTGTACTGTACTGTACTGTACTGTACTGTACTGTACTGTACTGTACTGTACTGTACTGTACTGTACTGTACTGTACTGTACTGTACTGTACTGTACTGTACTGTACTGTACTGTACTGTACTGTACTGTACTGTACTGTACTGTACTGTACTGTACTGTACTGTACTGTACTGTACTGTACTGTACTGTACTGTACTGTACTGTACTGTACTGTACTGTACTGTACTGTACTGTACTGTACTGTACTGTACTGTACTGTACTGTACTGTACTGTACTGTACTGTACTGTACTGTACTGTACTGTACTGTACTGTACTGTACTGTACTGTACTGTACTGTACTGTACTGTACTGTACTGTACTGTACTGTACTGTACTGTACTGTACTGTACTGTACTGTACTGTACTGTACTGTACAGTACAGTACAGTATTGTACAGTATTGTATTGTATTGTATTGTATTGAACTGAACTGAACTGAACTGAACTGAACTGAACTGAACTGAACTGAACTGAACTGAACTGAACTGAACTGAACTGAACTGAATTGAATTGTAAAAAACACGTTAGTGAAAACGCAGACAAATCGGTTCAGCCGTTTTCGAGTCTATAACGAACAAACATACCTATACAGACACAGAGATTTTATTTTGAAACATGATTTTTGTGTGCTATCGCATCAATGAAAACCCCTAAACAATATATATATATATATATTTTAAATTATATTATGTACAGATACCCACCTGTTACAGCTTTATTATATGTAGTATAGATAAAAATAAATATCTAATCTAATACATAAAAACTCACAAAATGAAAATAATCCGTGCATCTAAACGCGATGCGAGCGCCGCGCCGCGGTGTGGTGGTGGCGCGAGAGCGAGGCGGTTGCTAAGCAACTTGTAGCGGGGGATGAACGTGATTTTATATTAAAGATGATAGCCCGGAACCCTTCGTGCGCGAGTCCGACTCGCACTTGGCCGGTTTTTTAGATCTGAGTTTTGAAAATCACTCATTATTATTATATTTTTTTCAACTTACAGCATAGCTTTTTGTAACGCATTGGGCATAACAGCCGGAGTACATCGATTATGGACCCACAAGTGCTACAAAGCTGCGCTCCCAGTGAGAATATTCCTGATGCTGAGTTTTGCAAGTGTTGGACAAGTGAGTTTCTTTACGACATAGATCGGTATGACGAGCAAATGCATAAAAATACATGAAAGAAACAATTTTATTATCAAAGATATATAAATATAAGTAAGACGTTTTTACAAACCTCAAATAAAATAATTGTTATTAAGAATGCGCCTAATGCTAGAAAATAATCAGATATCACCCGCGCGTCGCGCATACCCCGCTCTAGTGCCAAAAACTGCCACCAGCGCGGCGCTGTAGTCACGAGCCCGGCTAACTCAAAATTGTCGCGGCGCTAAGCACAGTGTACGTTTTATATTCAGATAAATCACATAATTATACTTCATAATTAGAAATGAACGTGTTTAGACATATTATTATATAAGGTTATCTGTTTTATTTTTGCATAGTAAACAGTTCATTCAATTAAATTCAGAATGAAGATTGATTTCATTGAAATTTTTTTAATTGTTGTTTTTCTGCATTTGTGTTATTATTTGACACTAGTGCCACTTCGTTATCTTTTTCAATGGAACTCATACTTTCTATCGACTCATGTAATTGACCTTTATTAGAAACATTTTCCAAAACTGTGAAAACTGGTCTGAAAGTAAATAACAACAAAAATAAGTCATCATCATCATCATCTTTAGCCTTTTTATTCTATTTTTTTAAATTGACTTCTCTTTTACTATGCCACTCCCAGAGCAAGTTTCGAGCAGCGATAGATAATTTATTATATATATCTATACGATATGAATATTGAGTCTAATAATTTATTTATAAGGTTTGAGAAACGGATATACGGGATATGACATGTCTACACAATGATTTGTTTGGTTTTTTGCATGTACTAGACTAGCACAGATTGCCGTGGCGCGGCTCAAGCGGCGAGCGTGCGACCCGCCCGGCAGAGCTTAGCCCACAGTTGCAAATATGTACTCAAAAATGTGCTCTATTTGTAGCGATATAGGGTTTTGCATTTTCAAACTATTATTTGCGATTCTGCCTGTTCACAAAATAATCTGCGAGAAATGTCACTGTCAACTTAAGTTTTGAAATATTTAGCAATAAATAATATTATTTAATTTTATTTATTATAAATTTTACTCGACACAAAGAAATCTGAATTAATTTGTGAAATTTACACAAAATAAAATAAGTAACAAATTAATATTATATTATTTTTCACACAAGCAACATTAAATTATGATGACATTATTATGACAAAAGGTGGCGGGAAAAAAATAATTTCATTTGTTACTAATTTATATGTATTTTATTGTAAAAATAACAAAATGGTAAGAACTTGTAGTGTTCCGGGATGCAGAAGTGAATCTTATAGTGGCTGCAATATATCTTTCTACAGGTATGCTAAAGTTTAAGTAACATTACATTACTGGGACTAAGGTGACCATATTTTCTCGTGCTTGAAATAATTGTTGCAATATGATGTTTTTTCAGTTTTCCTAAAAATGAATACATCAAAATAAAATGGCAAAAGAACTTAAATATAACACGTTACTCGTTTAGGTTAGTACATGAAACACAAGGAAAAGGATTATATTGTTGTACATAGTTTAAGCATTCACTCGTTTCAGTTAGAATATAAAACACAAGGAAAATGATAGTGTAAAAAAAATATAGGATATAGGCAACTACCTATATGCAATTCAAATGTGAACTTGTAAATAAATATTATAATTACTGCAAAATGTTTATGATTTTGATTACATTGCCTCCCAGTCAATTAACCGAATCGATACTATTATAAGTTACAAACTAAAGTGCATATTAATTTGTAAGTTTGTTGGTGTTTGTTACTTAACGCGTCAATAGAGCTAGGGATCATCATGACTGGCAAGCTGCAGGTAAAATAAGACCCCAAAAGAGACTGCTCCAGATTTGGTAAGAAGATGAATTGGTATATCCTAATTATATAATCTATTGTCACCCTAGTTAGAAAAAGACAACTGCCTGTCATACTTCGCCTCGCTCTGCTCATATTGGATCAGCAGTAATATTTCCCTATATATTACTTCCATGGGCCGTCCCAAGGATTTTTTATTTCATCTCTCTCTTTGGCCGTCCCCATTCTTTACGTCACGCTTATCAAATTGATAGATTAGTGAAATATAAACGTTTTGAATGAAACCTATGACGTAACTAACTTACCCTTTCCTTTCGAGATTAATTTTATTTTACTAATCTGATCGTATATCTTTGAAATGTGACATTGTGTATGAGGTTCACATACTTAACAGGACATCCGTCTGTATCTTCCCATTCAATCACAAAATCCCATCTTGAGTTCCCCTTCTTTGTATTTTGTGAATTGTCAAGAAATATAGATCTGTGATCGCAGGGATGTTTGAGCAAAATAAAATCTCAAACATCCTGAATGTGTAATATGTATTTGATTTGGAGATAGATTAGAGCCTGGATCAGACTAAAATTACTTTAATCCCAGATTAACGCATTTAAAACTGTAACGCGCCGCTTATATTAAAAGAAATCGTAGCAGTACAGGTACAACAGATTATTGTAGAAAATTAAAGGAAATAAAATAGCAAAAATACTAAGATGTACGAGATTCGAACCTTCGACTTCCCGAATTCTTACTATAGCTTCTGCAGAATGACGCTTTTTGAACTTATGAATGATGGTCGAAATTGAAGTACAGTTACTTTTTTTTTATGTTTACATGTACGTGTCTGAAAATTGTCTACGTTTTGTATTGCAATGTAATTGCGTATTCTGTAGTGCAACAAAAAATAATAAAAATGTTCGATTTCTCAAAAGTTTTCTGATATATGTAAAAAACAACAGGTCAAGCTCGCAATTGCTCTAAAACCAGTCTATTTGGCTCTAGTTTCTTTAAAATAAATAAATACGTCGATCTTGGAAAAACAGCACCATCTCTCGGCGCGCGGTGCTTAGCTGAAGGCCACGCCATGTACGGTAATAGAAAAAATATATATAATTTAGTAAACAAACTACCTACCAAGTTATAAGTTAACAGCTTCCACGAATTTTTGATCAACATCTTCATGACTCTGATTTTATTAGACCATCATTCACCTTTCAGAACTCCATCTATGATTGGGTTCGTGACCACCGAGTGCACCACAAATTTAGCGACACGGATGCAGACCCTCATAATGTCAGCCGCGGATTCTTCTTCTCCCATATTGGATGGCTCATGTCGAAAAAAAAGGCAATTGTCATAGAAAAAGGGCGTCAGATAGACATGAGTGATATTATGCAGGATCCAGTTTGCGTTTTCAACAAAAAGTAAGTATTTTTATGAGGTCACACTGAATAAAAAATAAAAATAAAATAAATTTCATTTATTTCAGACCAATAATCCAAACACATTTCAAAACATCAACATTAACTTAAAATACAACACTTAAAAGCAAAATTTTTTTTCATTGAGTGAAATTGAAAAATAAAATTTAAATTATTATAGGCAAGTCTAAAAATATAATCAAATAAAGAGTTATTAAAATCAAATGTCAACCAAGTAGTAAAATAAAATTATAATATAAAAATGTAGAGTTTGACATTTTACAAATTACTTTGTTGCCCACTAAGATTAAAAAAAATGTATGGAAATGAGAAATTGAAAACGATTTTTCCATGACTAGTAATAGTAACTTTACCTAGTGACCTTGAAAAACGAATTTCTGAAGGTCACTTTAATAATATGTGAAGGGTACATTTTCAGTCCCATGGCACAGGTACTACGAATGCAGGTACGAAACAAGTCTGAGAGTGGATTCATTCGATTCGGGTTACAAAATAACGTGAATAATGACACCCCACTGAACATGAGTCTTTTAAAAAAACTGCTATCCTTTTTTGCCCCCAGCGGGCCTGCCGCCGAGTAAACTATATCATTGCTATCGTTTATGACGTCATTTTAATCACAAACATGGACGTATTAGTAATAGCAGGCAGGACTGAGCACTGTCAGCCAAATCCCGGTCTGAGTAGAACAAAAAGCACGGAGGCCGTCTGTTTCTTTCTAATATGGTGACCATGATATTCTTGATCCATGGGACAAAAAATATATATTAATTGTATATTTTAAAATTGAATGGATAAAATACAAAGTACATCATGAATTTTAATTAAATAAATAACTTACGCTTTTAGTATAGATGAAAATGTCATTAATTGTCGAAAACAATCATTTTAATTTTCTACTAACTGCCAACTTTTTTCCCCATGGCAAGTGTTAGAAAGTGACAAACGGCCTCCGTTATACCCATCCTGCTCGGACCGTTTTGCCCCTGTACATGTTGGTAGCGTAAAACTATGTCTTAAATACTACGCCTTAAAGTTTGTCGTACGTGAGCAAAATATTAAGATTTTTTGCTTAGTAGCCCTGCTTATTATTACGTCCATGATTGAAATGACGTCATACACGATAGCAATGATATAGTTTACTTTTAGGCGGTAGGCCCGCAGACGTAAAACTTTGATAGGATTTAGCTGATTTTCATATCTCGTGAATAAAAGGGTTAGGTTAATTTTAAACCCACCTTTTTTGGCACAAAAAGTTCAATTAGTACAATTTTTTAGCTATTTTACTTATGGAGAATCGTTTGTCATACAAATTAAAATGGTCACATTTGAGTACGTGCAGAGAATTCCAGAACTAAGTTTTTAAGTACAATACTTGCATGCATATTTTGGGAAAATATTTTAAAAATTCCTCGCTCGAGAAAGTCCTTATAACGTCTTTCTGATCGTACATGAATCTGCGGTGCAAGGGCGAAAGTGTTATCCTATCGATGTCGATAACGTTAATTCGATAACTTTATCTATATTTAGTCAACAATCGCAAGTGCGGATGTATGTTTAGAGGTAGATAAATTGATCGATAAGCCTCGGTAAGCTTTAGTACAGATAATAAAAAAAGATTGGAATCGTTCACTCTGCTAAATTAGGGGTCGTCCATTAATCACGTGAGGCTCGAAAGGGGGGGGAGGGGTCCATAAAAAAGTCACGAAATATCACAAGGGGGGAGGGGGGGTTTAGTGACATATCACGTGTATTTATTTTTTCGACTAACGCGCGAAAAGCAAAAACAATCTGCAGGTCCTGTAACCTTTCTGTTTACCGCTAGGCATTATTGTAATATTTAATTTGAATAAAAGTAGAAAATTAAGATTCTTTGTAGGTCTAAAAATACACGTGATATATGGGGGGGAGGGGGGGTTAATCATAAACATCACCATTTATCACCACGGGGGAGGGGGGTTTAAAACATGCCAAAAAAAACATCACGTGATTAATGGACGGCCCCTTAAGACGGGGTGCTATGTGAAATCGACATTTCATAAAAATCAAATAAAATAGAAGTATATAAGATAGAGCTACATTTTTTTCAGTTTATATAATTTTGATTCCGTGTTAAGACAGTAAAAAACGCCAAATCACGATTACGTATACTTCGCTCGATAGTTTTATTTTTACAAAAAATAGTTGTTTTGAAATATTTTTCATCTTTTTTTCCAAAGGTTGTACAGAAATTTAAACCAATTTAATTATATCTAAAAGGTCATGTTATTATTTAGAGGAGTAGAAAACCATAAAAAGAATATTCTGAATTGCTGATTTTTTATGAATTTATTTCGTCAAAAACGTCTGCAAAACTGCTCAAATTGTGCAAAATTGTTTGCGTGTGGACAAGACTCGTCGGCCGGAGCTATGCGCGCGATGCTCGCCCTTGCTTTCATGGCGTATACGGCGTGGAATTGCATGCGAAAAAGCAACTGTAGGCATTTTTCCAAACGCCAAATTTAACAAATAAACAAGTGCTTCAACAATTATTCTGAGTAAATATATGTATATAAATAAATATAAATAAATAAATATTTCATGACATATCACACAGCGCCATCTAGCCCCATACTAAGCTTACGCTTGTATCATGGGGACTAGATAACGGATATAATACATATATACTTTTCTTTTATTATTATATATTTTAATAACACCTGTACTTACAATAAAATAAATTCATAAATCTTTTAATTTTGGGATTTAATATATAGCCTGGTTTAACAGTATTCCAATCAAAATCGAATCGAAGAAGTAATACTTGTTTCATTTTCCCTTCGTGATTCATTTATAATATGATTTTGTGCACCAGAAAGTGTGTTAAATATTATGTATTTTCCAGATATCAATACCCGTTAAAAATTCTGTCCTGCTACATTTTACCGGCACTGTTTGGTATATTCGTAATAGGAGAAAGATGGCAATGTGCAGTGGCGTGGCATAGCTTTATCAGAGTCCTTATCAGCCTGCATTCTGAATTATCTGTCAACAGCTTCGCTCATATGTTTGGAAACAAGCCATACAATAGGTAATATAAAACATACAATTTGTGACAACTTAATTGAGAACCAATTGTTATATAAATTGATAACTATTACTGGGTTGACTTTAGTCAAGAACACAGTTTCTGTAGTTAAGAACACGGTTTGCCATGTTCTGGAGTGAGCTCAATGTCTAATGATCGATTCTATAATTTCAGAATGATTGAACCCTCAGAAAACCCATTTGTTTCAATGATGACCTCAGGAGAAGGCTGGCATAACTATCACCATACGTTCCCAACTGACTGGAAGGCTTCAGAACGTATCCACATCATTGACGGGGCCACTATCTTCATTAAACTCTGCTCCAAACTAGGACTTACTTGGGACTTAAAAGAACCTTCTCCGGAGTTATTGAGAAAAGTAGTTAATGAGAGAAATAAAGGAGAAGAAATTGAAAGCATCCTGAAAAAAATTGATTATAAACACAAACAATTTGCAAGGACCAATGTTAGACAATTTGGCGCTTAAATGGATGGACGATGAAAGACAAAGTTTCATGAGTATACCTGAAAAAATACAATAACATCATGCTACTTTTTCTTTGAACAATAAACATGTACCTACTTGCTATATAAATATATTAACAACCAAAGGGTATTTATTTTACTGAAACGGCTTGGGTTGGCAGTGTCATAAAAAACAACTTTTCTTATTCGAATATTCTTCGTTATATCGTTGTTATAATATGAGCTAAGTACCCTTTTTATGTTGTAGTATGTTTAGTTTTTCTTCCCTTGTTTTTGTATATTATTATATGAGCTTGGATTAGGATATTTACATGTTAAATTAAACTGGTGTATTTTGAGTATCATTGACCTTTATTGAGTAGACCTATAAACGATCCAGACATCTTTTATGTATCTATCACCATAAATTGTTAGAAGACTTAATTTATGTATGCATATGTACAGTATGATGAAATTATACTTAATCAAATCAAGGCATGCTTTTTGAAGAAAATTATGATACACTACACATGTGATTCTGACCTCTTACTTTAATTTTGTGTGGTGCAATAGTATGAAATTTCGAGCTTACATGACTTTGAAAAGATATTGATATGGATAAAGATAGGTTCTCTATTCTGAATCTGTTAGAAAAAAATGTAAATTAGTAGAAGCTGTAAGCCGTGAGCGTCGCTCTGCAGTATAACATAAAACTAGAGTTACGAGTACACTTGCTCGAATAATTCCCTCAAGACTCCTCGTGGAGGTTCCACCAGTGATGTAACTTCGCTAGTTTTGTTCAAACGCCCGTACTTCAGCAGGCTGCGGTGTTCGTTCGTGATCATTAAAGCTGAGCAACCGTCGTTGCTGTCTGGGTCTTGCCTTGAGCGCTGGCTGTGCTGAGCTGGGGCTGGTAACTGGCTGACATAATGCTGGCTAGCTAAACTCGTGTCGTGACATACCCGTAGTCTTGGAAGGTTTTGTTCAGCAATTATGTCAAAAGTTGATGTTAATTAGCTTCTTTACTAATAATGGCATGTAGGAATTTGAATAATAAAATGGATACCAACATACTACTGCTGAGAAATACAACATTTTCCACTGTAACTGTACAGTACCAACGCGCAGTGCCTGATGAAAATCTAATTGCAAAGTTGTGTGCGGTGTTCGTTTTGCACCCCGTGAAGTTTTAATACCCGCCAGACAAATTCAAATGCATTGCATTGCGTAACTCTCACACACCTAGCCACGTTATGTCTCTAGAAGCGAGGCTTTGCTGAATTTCAGCACAGATTTCACAGATTTCATCGTCTTTTTTGCTAATATCAGTCTGAAAACCATGCCTTCGATGAAGTTCGATGGGATGAGATGTCATGGAATTTTGTGGTCTTAAAACACATCGGTTCCCTCACAATGTTTTTCTTCTCCGCAAGTACAAATCTACCTGAACGGCTATTGGTGAAAGGCTGTGGTCGAACCGGGGTGCGTCAGAATGTAAAGCGGACGTCTTCACCACCGAGCTACACTCGCTCAAAACTCTAATAAGATAGTACTCATTTACTGGACTCATTTCTAATATACTTTGTTTAAGAATTATTTATAAGTCCAGGTAATACGTTTTGATAAATGACTAAGGATAAGATACCTATACCACATAGCATCGCAGAGTATGCTGGCTAGTTTAGGTTACCTACTTTATGCATCACTTGTCTCAGACCAAGAATATCTGCACCAAACTAAATGTATTGCGTTAATGGATAATGAGCGTTTATTATATAAACTGAATTGCACAATTCATTTGTATGTCTGCCTCAAAGCAGGCAAACAAATTTCATATAATTTTATGATAATTTTTTTGTAAATTAAAATTTACATTAATTATCTTGGAGATGTGGATTATAAATCTGAAAAAATGCGAATGTATGCGTCTACCAGTTTCTTATAAAACTGCGACATACCAGCTAATCTCGTATAAAAATCATAATTATATCACGGGGTTCACATTTGTATTCATTTCATTGGTTGGTGGATACAATGTTTTCTAAAAATACAGCTATACCTACATACCCACTTTGTGGGATTGTTATCACAAGGTAAACAATAATAACACATTATAATAACGTGCAGTCCCCGTGTGTAATTTCCATACAAACTGTTGTATTTAAAAACAAATGAATGATATTTCAAGTTGTAGGTATTACTATGTATCGAAACCATTAGGGAGGAAATTCCTTGATCTTATCAAAGCTTGGTTCTACTAAACTAACTGCAAAGGTTTTGTAGTTTTGAAGATGTCAGAAAAAACATTTTGCATGGAAACATATTCTTAATAAAAAAATGGTTAATACGCCTTAACTTGTATATTTTTATACCAAATTTGCCTAGAAGAGATTACTTTATGTGATAAGGCCACCCAATGTAAAGATTAAGTATATTACTGTAAATAGTTCGGTATCAATTTTTCCTCTGGGGTACAATATTTGTTTATTGTATTGTAATGTATTCACTGGTATATTTTTACGCTCGGGCGTCTGCACGTTGATACAAATAAGCTTTATACAAACTATGCCACCTTGATTGTTCATTCGATACCATGGCTTCAGATTGTCAAGTGTCAGGAATACTAGCTACAATACTACGTTGTACCAAATTCTATGGTTTAGCGCCTCTGCAGTTTGATAGAGATGGACGATGTTGGAGAATTCGAGTATCCAAGGGATACGCTTTTTCTGGATACTTTATTGTTATTTTGTGGAGTAAGTGTATCAAACTACGAGGGATTTTAATTTTATCGTGGTCAAGCAAATACGTCAAGGTCGTGATTGTGATCGATTACCAAAGTATTTGTGATCCTCAACACGCTATAATACATTACATATAACTGCGCAATCACTCGTAATCTCGTAATATGGGTGGCCGAGTGTAATGTGGCATAATTAGCATTTAGCCCTACCGCGAGTTGGCTGACATATAATCAGTAGATTTCAGTTGTTCGTTTTAAACTTCTTTGACTGCTCCGTTAGCTTAGTTGGTAGTGGCTCTGCCTTCTAATCTAGGGGTGCGGGTTCGATTCCCGCATGGCACAAGTAATTATGAATATTAAAATTTGTAATTACTTGTGTTAAAGTCTGGTCGTTTCTATGTATAATAAGTATGTATTTACAAAAGAAAAAGTATATATGTATTATATCCGTTATCTAGTACCCATGATACAAGCGTAAGCTTAGTATGGGGCTAGATGGCGCTGTGTCATATGTCCCGAAATATTTATTTATTTATTATTTATTAAAACCGAAATAAATTGGTTCTCGTTTCGAAGCTAAAATGCAGAAAACCAATGTAGTTTCGTGTATTGTACACGTAGTTTAAATCCAACGCTCGGTTGAACTTGGCCGAAGCAACACCCAGTTATGTAAATTAATTTAAGTAGATACTTTGTTTGTCTTCCAGCTTTATTATATGTAGCAAATATCATATCATACGAGTACCTACACAGCTTACATTCAGAAACTTTGCTGTTACAAACGCTTTTATCAGTGACGATATTAGATGGGCTGTTGATGGTGGTTACAACTTTTACGATGGTAGCTATAGCTCCTTATTGGTGGAAGCGATTGATAAAGGAGTTCAGTAAACTTGATCAGGTTAGTACAGAACATAAAGTAAGAAGTAGGTGTAACATAGAGGTGACAGAGGCACACTAACGAATTTGCAATAAAGGTCACTAAAAGTGAGTCAGTAAGGCGGCTTAAGAGGCACCGGATTTATGATTTGACCAAAGAAGGGATGAAGTTCACTACACTCCAATATACCAAAGTTTTGCATTGTTTTGTATGTTACATGCTACAACTAATTACTTTGTATTGTACGTAAAACGTAAGTTGTGAACTATAAACGATTTATTATAATAATAATAATAATAAAGTGAGGAAGCAATCCCGTATAGTTTTCATTGTCATGTTCTTTTTTCAGGTTAATTTATATACCAGCTGCACAACAGAGAGAGATAGCAAGACAAAGATCTGTATAGTGGTAGCTTCTCTGGGAATCTTATTTGGGTTGAGTGGCGTAGACATTATTTCCATGAACGCATATTCAACTTATTTAGGCCGAAACAATACCAGTAAGAATTGTATTTTTTAAGAATATTTTGATTTCATAGGACTTGTAACAAAAAATAGTTGAATATATTTTAGTACTCTTGCTAGAGTTTATTTTTAAACCTTATTATATTTTCTTTTAGTCTGGCAGAGATCGACATTAACAGAGCCATACGCCATTACATTTTATACGAGTTTTATCGTTTTATGGTGTCAAGGATCTAGTAAAGCTTTAAAATATTAATGCTTATTATATCTATGTTTATTGTGTGTACTTATTTGAGTGTTTTTATCTTCTTACTTTCCTCCACAGCATTATATTCAATTGAATGTGCAACAACGAAGAAGACTTCATATTACACGTATTATTTCATGTTTTGGGCAGTTGAGATGAATATGATCATATTTAGATTGGTTGTATCGCGGGTACATGGACATTTTGTGGCTATCAACGCAACTCTGAACAAACTTTTGCAAGGTACGAGTAAGTTGCTGTTTAAACCAAACGAGGTACAATTATTAAATTAATATCTCAAAATCACAATAGTTTATCATAGTTTTTCTTTAGCGCTAAACGTGCTTAATAATATGTAAAAAACATATTATATTATTTTTTATTATTATAAGATATTTTGAACATTCAAAACAAAAATATCGCAGTAACGATTATTAAAACGTTTCCCCACTTATAGGTAGTACCGTACGTAAGTACCTACTTATTTTACATGGCTTGGTAATCATTTTCATATGTAAAGTACATTAAAAAAATTATAAAGCAACAAACGTATGTAAATAACGTTTTCTTTATATGATTTTAGTTCAACAGATAGTTCAGGCAACCCGAGACCAGCATATTGGCGCATTCTTGGCGCAAAGAATAAGCATTGTAATCCAACGTGGCAATGCCGCCAGCTTGCTGGGAACGTTGCCTACCGATATACATTTTAATATGTGTTTTAAGTTTAATATAAGTTTTTAATTAGTTATGTTTTTATTTGTAATTAGTAAACTTTGTTTTGTAAGTTCTTTTGAATAAAATACCTGCTTGAAAGTTCTTTAGTAGCGTAATTATGTTTATTATTTTATTTAAGAACATAAAAACAAGCCTCACCAGTTCTACCACTACGGTCAGATTCAGAAGATTGCTCTGGCATATGAAGTAGCTAACACTGCTGTGAAACAAATAAACAGCAGTTTTGGAGTCCCCTTGTTACTGTATCTGGCGCACACATTCTTACAGCTGATTATATCCAACTATTTATTAATTGTGAGCACATGTGAGTACATCAAATGTAACGAGTGTTTTTCATCTGTTTCGTTTTTTTTAACATTCATCGTTTTTGATCGTTTTCCATCTGCAGCAATGATGAGGCATATCAATGTAACTTATATTATCTATGCATTTTGTCTCTTTACAACTGTTTGAGTATATTTTTTTCAAGTTATGTTCTGTCCTACTTTCATTAAAAAAATATTACACTTACTTAGTTCTAATATTTTTTCTGTTTCGTATTTGTTGACAGATTTTCAGAGAAATCCGTATTTTGTAAACTGTATGCTCGTCGCTTGGAGTCTTTACTACCCATTTAGTTTGATACTCACCATCTCACCATGCCACGACACACATTGTGAGGTAAGTGGACATCAACAATGAGAGACATGTGTAAATAAAAACTGTGATATTTCACACATCACCATCCCGCCGCGTATTAAATAAACACTGCTGTAATGAATACTAGATCGAATATAATACTAATTTTCTTTCACAAGTGGCGCACTCAGCCGTTTATACCGAGAAGCTTGGAAATGAATGTTGATTTAAAATACTGAAGCATTGAATTTTCGCGCCTGTTGGTCTCGGGTAACTCCTAGTCGGGCAGGAGGTAACTGAGGCCAGCAGGCGAGGAAACAGGGTGAATATCTGCAAGATGAAGGTTCAATTCCTGACTGTCATAAATATTTTCGATTATTTCGAATTGAGAGACATACAATTTGCTAGTTTTATTTTTTATTCTATGCTCAGCCGGTGGGGATAAAAGGCTGATGATGCTTAATTTTTACTTTCTTTTCACCGATACTAATAACATGAGAGTGTTACAAAATGTCTGCCTCATTCCCAGATCCGTGCAATCCGTGGGCACGTGAGCAAGTTGTTCCTGTGCGCGCGCTCCGTGCACGACCCGCTGGCCGTGGAGCTGGACCTCTTCTACAAGATGCTGCTTCTACGTCGAGCTTCTTACACTCCTATGAACGTCTGCACGCTGACCAGGGGACTGGTGCTTGGGGTAACGCAGTCTTTTGTCACACGATTTTAGAAAACAAATATATATTAGACGAGGACTCATTCACACTACTACCTTTTTATAAATTTATACAAATTTACAAAATATTTTATAAAGAAACTTTTGAGGACATTTGATCGAGCACCTGGGAGTTTATTGGGCTGAATCTATATTTTTGGTTTGCTTTTTGGTCTTTTATATAAAGTATGCTTTGTAAATTTGAAAAGTTTTATAATATTGTATGCATTTAATAATAGAAAATATCTTGTTTCAGATTTTTGGAAGTATCTCAACTTATTTAACAATTTTGATACAACTGAAATAAAATTGTAAAATAATACTATCGAGTTCTGGTTCCTGTAATCACGCAATTGATCTTTGTTCGGTACTTCTGTGCTTAGAGTACCACTGATATTTATACAACGTTACTAATACTACAATCAACCTCACCTGGACTCGACCATTTTAATATTTGGAAGCGGGTGTCACTATGTATATAGAAAATTGATCATTAACAATGTTTACAGTTATATTTTTCTTTCCAAGTGTAACGACCGAATCTTTACGATGATTTGTTTGCTCTTTTTTAGAGAAACGGCTAAAGTCTTCAAATTCTAGGAAAGACAAAAACTACGAAGCACAATAACGAAATTCGGTAGCCATAGCGTGAAACAAATACCCATACTAGATATAATTACAATCGCTTATGTAAAAAAATACATAGTTTATTATATTATAGTGTTGTGTCATGATTTAAATGAGTAAAAATAAAGACGAGTTTTTGGATTTGAGAAATGAGTATTTATTTATTGAAATGTGTAGGAATATTTATTTATTTGCCAGTAGGCCAGTACAGCCAGTATGTTATAGTGCGCGTGGTGGTGCGTGCCAGGAATCTATTACATCCGCCCTCGCGCCGCTACTTCGCTGCAACTAATGCACCATGCAGTGCTCTACACACACGGAGCGACTGACTAATGCACGACAAACTTTCAGTATTAGAAGGTAGTTTTTATATAGATACGGATAGCTACATCATGCTGCAATCAACAAATAAATGACAATACAAACTGATGATATTTTATTGAAAACACAATAGTACAATAAATACTTTGACTTTGACTTTGATATCATAAGCGCCTTTTATTAGTTTGTTCCCTGTTACAACTATGCGATGGATTGACTTGTTTTTTTTAATCCAAAAACCTCTGAAGAAACCTGTTTAGTCTTTCAGATTGTTAGCGAAAAGAAATCGAGTAGGTATTCTGATGGTAAATCATGACCTTGTATGAAAATCTGATTCCAATTTCAAAAATGTGGGCCTTTATGGAATTAATTTTACGGTTGCTAAGGTTTTTCGTCCAATATAGTAGTAAATAATCTGTTTCCAATGTCCGTGTGTCTCAGAAATTAAACTTGCATCGAGCTGTGTGCAAGTTCCCCGGCTTGTTCCAGCCTCCAGTAATTTATATGTATTACCAATGGCACTAATACTCGCCTTTAGAGCCAATCTCTTAGCTTGCCTTCAACTTGCTCCGAGAACTGAACTTAGCGAGTATTAGGTCAGTGGTATATTATAAGTCTATACAAGTCTTATCAGAGTTACTGCCAGCTTACACAATTTATTTTATCTGTTTTAGCATTACATAAAGAATAAAAAATATGTATTTTTTTCTTGTTCCGCTTATGAACTTTATACTACTACGTTAATATCCATATTCCAAATGGCTGTCGAGATATTTCGAGAATTAGTTTGAGACAACTACGCATAAGTAAATTAAAATAGCAGATTCAATTAATTCATACCGACTGTGGGGCGTAATATGATCGTTTTCACTCTGGCGTGAATAATGAATGAATAATTTAATTTGTCAACAGCGGGACAAGGCCGAGCCTTTAATTTAATATACACAATTGATTGAGATATAATTGGCGTGTCTGTAACAGCTGCCTGTATTATTGTAAATAGTTAATTATTGGAAAACTTTGTTGAGGGTGTATCATATAAGTTCATGCATACACAGATAGCATCTAGTTTTTCGATTTCCGTATTTCCTGCGAACTACAATCCAGGGGTCTTCAAATCTAGAGTTAATAGGTATCTTCTAGGTAAGCGAGTTACATCCTAGGCTGCAGCAATGCTTAACATCAGGCAGGCTGTAGTCAAACGTAAACCTATCCCACGTAAAAAAAAGTGTCACTTTTTTACCCAAAATTGTCTACAATGGCAATAGGTATTATTTTACGTTTGGCAATTGCAAACTAAAGCTGCAGTCACAGACCCACGGCCGCTTTTCAGCCGCAAAATAACCTATAGTTGAAATAGCACTTCCAATCACATCACTTACACGTGAATAAGCTTAAAGCATGACGTATAATATAATGTCTACAATTACAATATCTATGTATGTACATAGTTATACCCCCTGAAGAGCGAGCACGTCGCCAAAGACATTGTTTATATATCAGTTTAGTATTCATAGCTCACAACTCCCCCCCCGTGGTTCCGAAACTCACAGAATAACGGATTTGAATAAGTAGAGTAACTTGAATGTTTTCTTTAATGAAACAAATATTTGGAATGGCGAATTTGAATGGTTTTAGTAGGACCTTAGGTAAGGCTATTCGACCCGGGAAAAATATATTTTCAAATGATACTATTCGTATTATTTAGTCCTCATAACGAATGGAGAAGCCTAAACATACGAAACAATATTTTATTTCACCCAAAGAAGCTTCTTCGATTGCTGCTTGTAATTTATTTCGAAAGTTTTTTGCCTCAATTGTTAAAATTAACTAAACTGACATCATTACAATTTAATATAATTAACATATTTTTTGTGAATCCTATTGAACACAAACCTAAAAAAGGAAATTCAAACATTTATCTTATAAAATAGTCAAGTCATCACATATTCAGTTGAAAAAATATATGTGATAAGCAGTAAGGAAACAAATTATCGTTTCCTTACTGCGGTGACTTGCTCAGACTGTGTGGTAGATGCGAGTAAGTATTCAATTTGCCAGCGCTTCAAGTCACGCGACAAGTTGAACAGGAAAAAATATAAAGCATATTCATTATGTATTACTTTGACAAAAATGTATAGGAAGTTTGATCTGGTGAACTTTTCCTTTAAAAGCTCTTGCAATAAACCCTGTACATGTATCTGACGTTGATTGCACTTTATAGCGAGCCAGCGTAAGTTTCATACTTCCACTACGCATATTTTCACATAAAAATCTCTTTAGAGTTTGAAAGTTTCTCAACAATACCGATGTCACGACTATGAGTACCCTGAGTGAGGATACATTTTATACTAATCGTAGCGCTTATAATGCATTGAAGGATTAGTTTGTTCAAGTTTAAAATTATTATTATTTTTTTATTCTGAAACAAACTGTATTATAGGCAACGCGGCTACTCCATTATAAAATAACTAGCTGTGCCTGCGACTGCGTCCGCGTGGAATAGTTATTTTGGGCATTAATTCTTTGAATTTTGAACCGTTTTCGCAGCACACGCAACGGAAGCCCTCAAAGATGAATAATTTTCCCCGTTTTTTCCACATTTCCCATTGTTTCTTCGCTCCTATTAGTTGCAGCGTGATGTTATATAGCCTAAAGCCTTCCTTGATAAATGGTCTATTCAACACAAAAATATTTTTTCCATTCGCAACAGTAGTTCCTGAGATTAGCGCGTTCAAACAAACTCTTCAGCTTTATAATATTAGTATAGATTAAGATTTTTAGTAAATTAAGTAAATCTTAAAATAGTACAACCAATTAATGTTACTGACGTACATCGCAATTGTCAATGCTCTAGAAAAGCTTACTCATAAATCAGTGTGAGTTGACACGTTAAATTGTAGGTCCCGCTGTCTACGTCGTTAAGCCATGTCAGCGGCCCTTAGGGCGGCTTGATAAACTCTCTACACCAGAGTTGGCCACTCTCATTCGATAAGAAGAAGAAGAAGTGTGAGTTATGTAATACAATATTCCAGCTACCACATTTCATCCTTCGGTTGCCTAAAACAAGTTGCTTTTGATAAGGCCGCCAGTTGTGGCACTATTTTTTAAGTCTTTTTATGTTTATGTTCTTCTTTTTTCTTAGTGTATGTGTGATACAATAAAGAGTTGTTCTATCTGACTATTTCACAATACACTAATATTATAAAAACGCATGTTTGTGAAAACCGTAACTTTATTTAATAAACACGATTTCTTGTTGTAGAACCTTAGCTATGTAAACATCAATTCAATCCGGAAACCAAACTTTAATTACTTACTGAATTTAAATTACTTCAGTTTCACAAAATGGAAAATGCGAGCATAAATTAGTTTGCTATTATTTCTCTGGAGATCTATTTTCTAGTAAGTGATATATATCTTTAATTACATTTTAAATTCATAATTTGCCGTGATCTAGACCACTTGTTAGATTGATTTATGTTTAAGAATATACACTCTGTGTACTATTTGAAAAAAACAACACTCTTCACAGCATAGTATGAAAACAAGTCGACTCTTGCTGTCTGTATTTGCCATATCATAAATTACTAAATGGACTTTTCAATAACAAATAAATAATAATAAAATAAAATAAATATTCAGGGACATTGCACACAGCGCCATCTAGCCCCACACTAAACAAATGCTTAAAAATACCCTACAAATATCTATTTCTCGTCAACTGGCTGCACGCCCGCGTGACGTTGTACAAACAGATGGAATCCTTAATCACAAGCTGTGTTTATACTGAGGAATACATCAAGGGGTTCTAAGCTTGCATTCAGACTGTATAATTATATACTTCATTGTTGTTAAGCATCTGTCTATTTATTAGTATATAATATCTTTGACTTTATCGGTTCTTGTCATCAGGCGAGGTGCAGACAAACGCAAGTCCATATAATGAAATAATCATTTTTTTGAGTAGAATATTTTTATTCCGGACTGAACATGGTTTATTTTTTTCACTTTGACTACAATTCGCCTGATGATAAGCAACGTTGTAATCTACGATCTAGCGGATGTATGAAACAAACATACAATATGTTTTCGCAAATCAGTCTAAGTATATTCGCACTTTATAATTACGATCGGTTCTCTCACAAATTCCTGTATTTACAGAGACGGCAAGTAGTTTATTTTTTTAATTTGTTTCTGATAAATAACTGAAGTAAAATAATTTAGCTATGTAAACATAAACTCATTAAACACATTTTTCTAATATCGCTGAGTATCAGATAGATGGATAAATACTTTATTAAAACACCACATATAAGACAATACAAAAAACATAGAAATTAAAATTAGCGTCTTAATTGGGGGCCTTATCGCTAAGAGCGATCTCTTCCAGGCAACCAATCTGGCAGGGATATAATTTTGAAATGAAATAAGTAGGAAGTATTAAATTAGTGAGCTGCTCCACTTACGCAAAGCATTTGTTATTAGTGAAGTTTGATGAATAAAGTTGCTATTTGAATTTGTCTGCGTTTGGGCGATCCGATGTGAAACGACACGAGTTCGGGATTCTTACAACATAACCTCAAGTAGTTATACTTGTGATTCTGTTATAAGAAAATAACATCAACATACAAAATGTTGTATCAAAAGGAACTAAGGAGGGCTAGGATTCAGTCTAGAAATATATTTTTCTATGTGTGTTCTCGAATATTATGGGAATATTGTAAAACGTATATAGAAACATTACAAATTAAAACAGTGAAGATGAAGTTATTTTTTATTGTAATAAATTTATGACCGCTTTAATATTCGCGCATAAACACCAAAGCTTAGCAACGATCATCAGACCTGGCATGGGAGCATAAAAATGAATAAGTTCGTATGAGAGCTCATAATATGAGGCAGACAGGTCTCTGGCAGTGCCTGAAATGTGTTGCCACATTCAATTTGTAGTTAGCAAACAATACAACGACATTCAACCGTCGTGAATTTTGTGGGTTAACCGTGGGTTTGGAAAACTCAAAATGCGAGTTGATCTACACGCTCTTACTTTTTTATGTAAAATTATGGACACTTTAAGCATATAATGATCGTACAAAATTTTTTTTTGGTGTTCTACATACACTGCAGTGTACATTTTACATGGTACATACCTCGTAGGCTCTAGTCCTCTGCCCTCCACCCTTTCATAGTGAAAACCACTCCGCTACATCGCTTTATCTACTGAAAATGTTTATTGCGGTCGCTCCATTGTTGGTATTCGCGCGGGAACAATTCTACATAGATGACACTATGATATTTTTGTCAGACTTTAATTTTTAATATTTCTTTTTTTTTTTCATTAAGAATTTTTCTTTAGCTTGAAAAGCGATTAAAACTAAGTTCAGTAAAATTTTTGACAGAGGGTGATACGTAAATAAATACCTACAGTGTTCTATTGAAATGAATAATTCACTTTAACACATTAAAACATCAATGTATGCGTAGTAATTACCAATATTATGTACCACATTTTTGTGGTAGCTTTAGTAGGTAGACGAAATTATAATACTAGTAAAAAAGCAGTGATATAAACAACTAAATCCAAAAACAGACTATAATTACGAGTAAAGGCGCGCAAACTTTTAAAAGCGGCTCTTTGTCGAAAATTTCACGACTGCCGGCGAAAACATTCCTTTAAAATTCAAACTCAGCTGAAGACAAGAGCTCTCGTTTTCAAAAGTATTTGCAACTAATCTAATAACGAGGGATATAAAAGAAACAAGCTGTAAAGTTTTAATTGGACGAGTCACGATACCGAACTTAACATCTTAGTTATTTGTTATCCGAGAGCTTTGTTACAATCTGATATTGAACTCTCTTATTCTATAATAGAGAAGTATGTCTGTTGTATTGCAGATTTAAACGACAATAATCGAATCTGTCTTAGGTGGGTAAAGGTACTTAAAGTGTAAAAAAAAAACAATTATAATCTATTTCGTTACATCACATTTTCGTATGTCACTTTTGTTGTAATTAATAGCCAGCTTTTTGATAAGGGACTTATTTTCATGGGTATAAATACAGATAATATACATCTCGTATTATAACAATAGTAGTCTACAAAGAGATTCCAAGAACAGCATCACTGATATCGTGCGAGCCCACAATAGCAGAGCTCTACATCATCAAAAACAAATGATACCTACAGGAGTGACCGAGCGACGCTCCACACATCCTCTGATTCATCTCGAAACGACTCAATCCGTCTAAAAAGGTCAAAAGTGCTCCGGAAATTAGACGAATGGACTCTATAGCCGCAGGAAAGAGTATAATGCAATGTGGTGCCTGCAGTGGGGTCGGAAGCACCCCCTGGCCGCTCCGTGGGCTCCCGAACACCCCCTGTCTATCCCAGTCGCTTCCAGACCGCCGCCGCGGAAGGTCGTCTCCCGCCGCGTTCACTAACTCCGAAGTTAGTGTTCCATTCCAATTTTAAATTCAGTGCATTTTCGAGTTGTTTCAGCCGAGACAAAGGACGTTACAGGCAGGTAGGTGCTTTTAAATATTCATTCCTTTTTTCAAAACTTAAGTTATTCAAATGGGGCAGTTGAGTTTTTTTTTGTTGTTATACGGGTAAAGTTCGGTAGTTAATCTACTGTGGACCGAGGGAGGAGTTATTAAAAAAGTTGAGGTTTACACTGATATTTGAAGAGCCATCGGAGAGTATTTAAATCAAATCGTACTGGGAAAACAGGGATTTTAGCGGATCTACGTCTAAAAATGGTTTTCGCCGGTTTTGAATATATTTGGCTCAGACGGCTATAAAAACTTAGACGAGCTTGTAAACTGCCTATAAAAATGTTATAGTGGCACGTCTAAGATATTATGCCTGCTTACAAAGGACATGTAAATTAATAGACAAGCCTACGTTTTGCAATTCCCTAGAATTTATTTTGATTATTTAACTTTTATTCTTGTATTTATATAATCCAGTAGATGGTTATGATACAACAAGCCGAATCGTTTAAATTAATTTCGTTTGTGAATACATGGGTTTTGTAGTAAACATAAATTAGCTCGTAAAATAAATGGTTGCCATTCCTTAGTTTGAATAATACGTCTAATTAGCAGTTGAGTGATGAAGGAATCATCTTTCAGAACTTATTTTAGGTAAACCGCCGGCTGGAAGGCTTTGGGGAGAATATTTTAAGGTAAAAAGGATGAATAAAAAAATTGCCTACTATTTTATCTTTCCGCGCTTTGAGTGGATTACTCAATTTGAATACCTTTGGATGTTGAATCTTACCTGCAATTTTTTTATGTTTTTTTTTAGGATACCTTCACAAATTGCAAAAATATATAATACAGAATTATAATAATTCCAAAACTTCATAGTAACCGAAAAATGTATAGTAGTTGTAGTAAAGACACAATGTATTTTGTGGGTTCCGTTAAGATTGGGTTTAATCCCAGCGATAATAACAATCTCGGAAACTATGTTACCATCACAGTTGGCTCACATAATGATCGTTACGTATAAGCTACATGTTAAATTACCAACCAGTTACGGCGGCAGGTTCGGCTGAAATACCGTGAGCTCCGTGAGCAGGTGCTTTTAACGCCGACGTCGAACGAACAACCATTTTATAAGCCCTTGTATTTTACACGAGACGTAAAGAAATGTCACATTATATTATATACTTGTAGGTAATAGTTATTAGTCAAGTTATGTGTATTAAATGACGATTTGTCTTTGATTAGGCCGAGAGTACAGATTCCTATACAACCAATTACAGATGCAAAACATGGCGATTTTATGAAATACATTTGTTGTACGAGTATACCACCTACCATCAGATCAGTAAGCTTCGTAATAAGTAAAATTAACTGTCTTATCAGAGGCTACTGGACTGGTTTTAATATAGTTTACCACACTCTTACGATCTTATATAGGTATGTATAACATATAGTAGGTATATATGTATAGATATATATGTGAACTTCATGATACATTAGCGACTATAGTCTGCCCGAAGAGAAGCCGAGATGAGGTCTGCAGATAGGAACACGATCATTAGTAGTGGGATTTGGGACTTTATTGACTAATGGCAACACTGGAGACAACTGACTCACTACGCTTGCAAACTGAACACAAGGAACTTAGAGGACGACATCCGTAGGAATAACAATCATATGTATTTGAAGTTCTTTATACCTTTATGCTCACTTATATCACAAACTAGATAGAAGACTCTTTTACTGCACAATTACGTCTAACGATTTTCATTAATCAAAGTCATCAGTCAAAAATGCAGTGTTTATTTTGAAAATTAACATAATTTGTAAAAAAAATATAAAATTAATATGTAAATACAAATAAAAATTAAACAAGTTACATAACGACAACAATGCGCTAAAATATATTTCTGATCTTCGACTTAAGTCCACAATTTTGACTTAAGTCGATAAGAGTAGTTTATTATAATATCCGCAAGAAACATGACTTCCAAATATTTTCACCAATTTCTCAGAGCAAGTTTTGCCCCATTCCAAAACACCAAAACTAGAAATATCAACACAAGTGGCAAACACAATTCTGAAGGCAAAGGTACCAACTGCAGGGATATTGGTGCAGAGCGGCAAGCCATCGCCCAGGCTGATGATGCACGGCATCTGAGGAAGAAAGCCAGGGAGGAGTTCGCCAAGCTGAGGGACATAGAGGAGCAGGTCAAGCAGCATGGCATGTCCGTGGAACATGCTAATTCACAGGATAAACCCAAATAGACATGGACTCATGCGACATAACTCAATAATTCCTTCATGATGAAATATGGAAACACAATAAGTAAACTTAAAGCCAAGGTTCAAGACCACCTCTGCTAATGATATGATCCCATTAGTCTGATCAGTGTCACCTATAGACAATTTTGATTTCAATTTCTTCCTATAACGTTTGGTGGTTAGTTTGTTATACCTTCATCGTCCATCTTCACTGTAATGAAGATTGTAATTTAAAATGAAATTTTGTAATGTAGATTGTGAAAAAATATACATGACTGAACGTAACACAATGTACCCTTATTTCTTACTATGCCAATGGGAAACTGAATAGGAAAAGCAGAGAAATTATGTGAATGACAATTCACATATTTCGAGACCTAGTTCTTACTTTCCATTTCGCCGTCCATCCACCGAACCCAACCCAAACTAGTCCCAACCTAATCTCTTCGACTCGCGGACTATTTACAAAGGGAAATAGCTTCCTAGGGCCCTTCAGCCCTTTGCAAGTGGGCTATTGCACCCGTCGAGTTAGGTAACGTTTATTTCTTTACGTAGGCACTTGGTCTATGTATGGACTAAGACCCCATATAAAATCTAAGTTTGAATCAGTTTGAAAACAATAAAAGCAGCCAGTTTCTTACATAATGATGATTATATTTTATATAATCATCTACTATAATATTTTATAATATAATATTTTATATAATCTCTACTCTGGTTTGGGACATAACTAACATAAGTTTAACACAATCACACTAAATAAACAATCTGCAACTCGTATATAAAAATCAGACTGCTCTTGTCCTGCCTATAACATAAAATATACTCTTAAATAAGATAGATCACAGAATATCGCATGCTAAGAGAGAAGAGCATGCATTTTCATGCTAAATTGTACAGCTATCAGATGTTATCTCTTCTTTTATTCTAGGGGTTGGCTCACCAAAATAGTTGAGACTGCATTCACAGTACTCATGACAGACGTACCTACAGTAGCGTAAAATCAGCCGTTTAGAGGTCAAGCGACGAGCGAAATGAACAAACGACCTCCGCAATGAGATAATGACGCGACCATTCTGCAGCCCACTTACTTATACTTGCCTACTTAGGTATACAGTACGTGGTTGATTGAACTGATTGTAGAGAACACAGTGTTATTTTTTAAAAATCTCTTCATACATTTAGTGTTTTAAAATACGTAATCGCATCTGCGGCACCACGCTGCTACACAGTCTTCTCGGGAGCTCCACACCGGCAAGCTGGTGATTCGCACCAATTCCATTGATTCCATAGGTGGGCGCAAACATAGTGGTAATGCCAAACAAAAGAAATGTTGCAGGTGTAGGTTCCCTGCGGGATAAATCTATCTATATTCCGAGTCAAATTTCATTGTTATCGGTGCAAGCATTGAACGTGACAAACAAACAAACACATAAAATTAATTAAAAGTGATTAATCAATCCCTTTTCATTTCTTACATTACCGTATAGTTGTAACACTGAGTTTAACTAAATAGTTGTTAAATAGTTTGTGGTGGCAAATATACGATAAATCCATATTAAACAAGCCTCCTCCCCTTCTCTTCTATGGAAATGAATCGTCCAAATAGTATTATGCATTTCATTCTACCTGCGGTTACGGAAACAGTAAATGTATATTACGTAGAATTATTACTCCATTTCTATTTGAACATGAATAATTTTGCTTGGATTTAAAGGAGCGTAGGTATTTATTATACTCGTATTACCCGTGTTCAGGGTTCTATGCTAATTAAATGTTAGTACTCCTGATTAGCTGTATTCCAGTAGGTCATATGTGACGAGTTTTCTAGAAATATTAACATTACATTATGAATATATCATACATATTTTAACTACCTATAGTTAGTTAAGAGGAACGAAAAATCTGAAGACATACATACATTCTCGTATAGAGATATAGATTACTGTAGGTATGTGTCGTCCGCAGATGGATATATCTGCTCATGAAAATTACACGATACCTAAATGATTCTGTGGCTGTCCATACAATCATAATCATCATGTGTATTTTTTCCTACAAGTATGTACGTGATTGTACAATAAAACAATTTACTTGATATATTCCATCATTGTCAACCGCTTTTTCTTAAATCATTAAGTCAATATCCCTAGGTTTGAAACACATTAAAGTATTGAAATAAAAATAAAAACGTCGTAAAAGCCATTCCTGTTGGCACTCGGGGGAAATTGCAACAATTTAAAATGTCTTCTTTATGCCGAAGCTGCTTCTGTTTGAGGCATTTATTATGATTTATGAAGGAATGGAACATTCAGACGGATTTGTTTATAGAGGATTCGTAGTAATGGGGAGCAATGGACTCTTTGTACGGTAGATGGTAATACCTAGTGTTTTAAAATAAATATACATACTACTTTAAATATACAAACATTTAGTTTGTTGGTTATGATCTCGGCAATTCGTAGTGAATGCATTGTTGTGTTCTAGTTTGAATGCGATGCTTTTCAGAAATTTTACCAGAAACTGGGCTCTTCTTAATTTGATGGCTTATAATGACATCCGCGGGTTCTGCAATTCAAAACTTTAGGTGTCGGCATCTATTACAAAAAATTGTTACCCAAAGGAACGCGTCTTGATCTACTGTTGCTATATCACAAATGGTATTTATTTATTAACATCAGGAAAAACTGCATAACCGTTTTTTTTATGTATGTACGTATGTCTCTTGAAACTACGTATGTACTCGTATGTATACTATAGTTACTCATACATATACAACTGACGTAACACGAGAACTATAAAGTTAGTTGTACATACTCCTTTAGGACTTGCGGTACAAGTCGAAATCAACTTCACAACTTGGAAAATTTCCTTTTCATTGATCCCGAACCTAGTCTCAGCTATCTTGTTCACACAATCTCTATAACATGTTTGATTTCTAGCTAATATTATATGGTTAAAAGTTTGTAGCGTTTTTCAGATGACTAGATAGAATCTTTTCAATTATATCTTTGTACTATTATAACATACAAATAAGTAGATGTACGCTTGCGTGTAAGCTTTGCAAGCCTGTTTTTAGGTGACAATTTTCAACAAATTTCCCAGAGGTCTGTGTTTTTGCATCATCACAATTAGTTTCTTGCTTCTACTTATACGGCGAAATTACTGGCATAGGCCTGCATAAAACAAGATTACTGGTGATGATTATTTATTAATGCACTCGGTCTTTTACAGCAGACTATTTATAAATGTAGAAAATTGTTTATAGATGCCTATAGATATTGTAGAGTTCCTAAACTTACGGCCTCCATTAACCTCGCTCAGTGCGGCGCTAAAAATAATATTTCCTCAGCAAACAAAGAGAGGGCGCCTTTTGTGAAGAAAGCTTTGTTGTATGCTCTTGGAGAGCTATGGTATTACGAGGGAACGCTGTTTGGGAACATGTGTGGTGTACAGGCTTACTAATTTATGGCCGCCGCAGAAACTTAAGATTGATTAAAAATCAAATAACAAAGCTTGCCATTTTGAAGTAAATAAATTTACAACGAACTATAATTATTTAAAAGCTTAAATCCACTTTATTGATACGAACAACTTGCATTACAAAACTATAGCCTAAACAAACTTAATCTAAAGATTATTTAGCTCTAGACATTGTTATAATGACTGCAAATAACGTTTTTCTAAATTAGGTTACTTTATTGTTTAACTAATGAAAAAATATTATGGTATTCTAAAAACGAAACCGTATTTTATTCAGGTAATTGGTGCTTTGACTTACCAAGTTAATTAACCTGTAATAAAACAAAATCTTTCTCTTTTATGATGTAAATTCTTGATTCCAAAATTTTCCAACTCAAAGGATATCAATTTGAATTAAGAAAACAACCAGAAATAGATTTGCTCTGCATTCGGAAACTAAAATATAATTATACGCCAAAAGCTTTTGTAAATTCATTTGATGAACAGATAAACATCAATAATTTGTTGAATCATAAGTCTGTTGAATTATAAGGTAGTTAAGGTTTATGTAGGTAGTATGAGGCCTTGGAGTGTCATAGGCTACTTTTTATCTTATATTAATGCCAGAGAAGCCGCGGGCATCCACTAGTAACAAATATTTTTAAACTGCCTCGTCACACCCCGACGTAGACACTCACAAAGCGTCGCCGTATAATTCTGATAATATACAACGTAAATATTCCGAGTTATTTCCTCACTCAGCTGGCAAAAGCTCGCTTCCATTTTATTCTATTAAAGCCATACTTGGGCTCATATTTTCGCTTCTATTTGCTGTTACGATTCCTGATACAATTTTCTCTGTGCCCAAAATGGCGCTCTCCATCAAGAGTGGCAGGAAAATATTATATACCTAAGTATAGACAGATTTCTCGTAATATCATTCGTAACTCGTCTGATTTTCCTGATCTATAAAAAAAAAACAAAATCTTATAATTACCTTAATGATCAATATTTACATTTATAATATATATATTAGTTTTTTTTATAAATTTCCTAGGTTTTAGTTCCTAGTTTGTATTCAGTTTAGATGTCTTTTCATTTAACTTTAATAGTAAGTTTTTTTATTTTATGTGTGTGTTGTTATTCATTTTTTGTTAATGTTAGTTATTGAACAAAGATTAGTATCATATTAAAACCAGCAATTGTTAATACTGATAGTACAATAGGCGGTCTTATAGCCATACAGTAATTCATGGCAGGAAGGCCGAATGACGATTATTTTATCTAACATGGTGCTATAAAACACAGCAAGGCAAGCACGTGACTACGCATTTCTGTCGCCAAGCATGTGCGGCACGCCCGGGTACCTACTGCCTGGTACCCACCAGGCAAATATAATATTCAAAGAGATATTTTTTCATGAAAGCGACCTGTATACAGTGTTACTCGTAACTAAGGCTTAGTTGTTATTTTGTATCACCGGTAATAATAAATGAAACTAAAAAATGATTATAATATTTCACAGTACAGTATTTAAAATGTGGCCCGCGCTAGTCTTTCCAAGCGAAGCAAACGATTTAGCATATTATCAACAATTGTGGAAACACAACATTTTTTAAAACATTCCAATACATACTTTTCTGTGGCGCTTTTGTATGAAAATATTTGTTTTACCTCTTATTCAAATTATTCAAGAAAGTTTTACTAACCAAGCATAATATTATGTGTACATTATACTATTATGTACATATGTTTCTTGTAAAATTTGCGGACTATAGTGTGAAGAGACAATACCACGTACTTGTATGAGTGGTGACCTTTTTGCATGAAAATGTCAGAGGTAACCACTGTGTTATTAGCACTGGAACAATGAATCACAAACTGATTCAGCTCTGAACGTTTATAGAATTCATACACCAGAACAGAAAATAAATAATGATAAGAACACCTGCTGGCTTCTTAAAAAAACACCCTTTTGTATTAAAATAGAGTAATGAAAGTTACAATTTAAATTGGTAAAAGTAGTAAATATCGAACAGAACTTTTCGCAAACTATGCGGAAAGAAAAATAAATGAAAAATAAGTCAGTTCTGTTACTGAATTGCGGTACTGAGCGTGCTAACCCTGATACATAAACAGAAGTAAAAATTTGCACAAGCGGCAGCTACCGTGTATGTAGGTACTTTATTGACATTCACTACAGCGACCCGCGGGAAACGCTGTGGCCAGTTTATTTTGTGCGTTTTAATTAAATTTCTGCATAAAAGTTTGAATAAAAACTGCTTTCAAATCTTATTTATAACGCTACATTTTAACGTGAGCTTTTTGTATTCACGCTCATAAAATTTTCCAGGAAAATAATGGTGGATTCAACACATATGAACATCCCGTCAACTGCTTCAAAACTTTGGTAATTACGGTAGTAATATGAAATTCTAAGAAACATTGAATTATTGTCAACGTGAGAAAATCTGACACAAAAGCTTGGGGAATAAGAAATTTTGGGGAAAATTGGAGAATGTTTAAATTTTCTTTCATTCCGCATTGAAATTTCAACTCGGCCAAAAATTTCTAAGAATTATTTCCGAATCTCTCCCGTAGTTTAAAGCGAGTGTTCAAATTAACTGGCTCGTAAAAGCCATAGATTCAACTCGAAGGTATAAACTTTTTCTTCCACAACATTAAAATTCGCAGTCCCATTGTGTGAGGAGACCAAATCGTGCATGAAATTGGAGACTCCAAATCATAGAGAACCTTCTTCTAAAGCGATACAATATTATAAGCACCAAATGTAAATATTTCTGAATGGATATGTAGTGTCAAATAACCACACACATCTCAACCCGAACCTTGGTTTGATTAACAATAGAGGTACAGATTGATATGTTTTTATTTTGATCAAAAAGGGTAAAAAAAGAAAGTATAAAAGTATAAAAGCAACTATTATATCTTTCTTTTCATATTGATCAAGCAGATTCCTTTTGTCATCAGGGCTTACTAAAATAATGATAGATAGTTAATAGTTTATTCCAACACACAAAAGAAATAAAAAATGAAAAACAAAAAACCAACTCATTATAGAGCTACAAGTGGCGGCCATATCGGCAAGAGCGATTACTTCACTGCAAAGATGTCTTCCAGACGGCCTTATTTTATAGCACTGCTTCAGGTGTAGAGTCACCATGATACTTCAGAGCTCCGAGCTCTATGCTAATGGGAGAGTGTTTATTTTTGCATATTTTGAGTGGGATATTATAAAGGGATGATGAGGCAATTTCTTTGTAGCTAATATTTCCAGAGCAAAGGCGCCGGTGTCGTGACCCGCTTTTAGTGGGGAAAGGTTTTCTTTCTCCTATGTTGTTTGTTTAATTAAACGGTGGTACCTAATAATTTGCTAAGTATTTGTAAAAAAATAATAACACATTAAATGGGCTTAGGTTTGAATACATTGCCTGCCTGATGTTAAGCACCACTGTAGTCTAAGATGTAGCAATGTATGCCTAGATGGAACGTAAAGCCTAGAAAAAACTTAAAACATATAAGAAACCTATTTATAAGTCTAAACATATTAAATTATTATGTATATCAATAAAGACACGTGTCCATTTTTTTTATTCTAAAAGAAAAAAAAACGCAAATTTTACAACAATGATCTTATTTACATAAACAATTTTCCAATATTGTGCTTAAGAAGTCTGCCTCAAAGTAGATCTGATTGGAAACACTCTTTGTTTAATTTCAGGCTAGACTTGAGAGAGATTCTATGAAAAGGAAGGAAGAAGTAATTTATGTTACTGCAAAAACAGGGGCAGGGCCGCATGGTTTTGAAGGGCAAGTTAGTTCAAATTCAAAATTATTTATTGATGTAGAAAAATGTACATATATGAAGTGGCGGCTCTAGATACCAAACTATGCGTTAGCCTGTATCTTGGTACCTAGTCCTTCCCAGTAGAAACATTATTTGTGTACATGTTACATAAAATTGATAATAAAAAATAATTTTGCACAGTCTACAAATTATAAAATTGAATTATTGACAGTGTTAGTATGTATATAGTTAAGTACCTACATAATAGAAAAATTTTTTTTAGGTATACTTTAAAAACTAAATTATAACAAAAGCGAAAGTAGCTTATTTGATTGTTAGTTGCGCCATTTCAAAAAATCGTAAAGGTTATACCTGCTTAGCGCTTTATTTAATTTCAGGCCCCTATTGGAAACCCTGGCTCCGTCCGGTTGGACTTTAATTAAATGCGGTCCAAATTAATGAGTTTCCGATTGGGTGTTGTTTAAAGCTGAAACCTGCCGCCTGCTGCTCCTATTTACATTTTAGATGAGATAGTGTATATTATAATATATTTACTCAGTTTATTTCTTTATCTTACTTGCCTAGTAGCAAAATCACAATAGTTGTACAGTCCAGCCATGAAGAAAAGTTTTTTTTTTAAATGAGGAATCAACTGTTAATGGGAATTAGAATGAATTTGTTATTCTTTCTGTTCTTTCACCTACCATGTTTCATATCGTGTCCTGTGTAATATCGCGGGAGCTACAACAAGCATTACTGTATAAAGTATCCTAAAACAAAGGCGAGTAAACTGTAGAATGGATACTAATAAAATCTTGTTTATATCAAAACAGCTTCCACCAGCCACAGTGTATAAGACCACACAGTAACGTGCTTGAGTCTCAAACCCAAGTGTCCAATAGTTTATATCATAACTTGCCAAGTCCCCGCATATAGGAAAACCTTGGAAACCGCAAGGAAGTTCAACTTTATTTATAAGCTGGTTTCCTTCCCCGGATATTGCGCTTTGCAGCACCAGACATCCGTTTTGAACCGGGTACGAGCCGGGTACCCGGAGAGCTGCGGAGTAATCTAATTACTAGACAAGTAGATCTCGCCCCCGGTAACTAATGGAAAGGTTTCTTAATTTTTAAAGAGTCCTGAAAGGTTCCTTTTAGGCGGGTTTTAGAAAGCGGTTGTTTGGAAAAACAGGAACTGTAGCGAATAATAATACCTTGTTGCCGAGGAAATGATGACCAGTATTAAAGCTTTATTTCTGGTTTACCTCGACCTAAATAAGTGTATCAAGGGTTTTGCTTAGCCGTGAAATCCCAGGACGCAACTTCTGTAAAAATAGTGTCCTAATGATGCCTAGATGGCGCTGTGTTATATGGCCTGAAATATTTATTTATGTTAATGATTATTACTATTTACTATTTCATTGCTTTCGCCAGAAAATTTATAATTACCGTATAATTTCATGTACACTTAACGCATATCAAGTATTCACAAGTATGAGTTATTTTTGTCAAGTGCTAGACCAGCACAAAAAAAAAATGATAAAAGTTTAAGTTATTCACAAGTATTTCACCTCAAGTTACAAGCACAGCACAATGTCTAGTGATACTTCACACCCGCAGGCTCGCTCACTATTTCCGTCTAGTTGCAGTCCGCAGCCGGTGCGCACAGATCCTGCTTCTATTTACTGCAGATACTGTGGAGCTGACATCCTGCTGAACTTACTGCACGATGTCGCCTCTATGTATCTGATCGCTGGCGTTTACAACCTCGAGCTAGGTTATATACCTTATTAATCCTAGCTCGATGGTTGATACTGTAACTGTGTTTTTTTAACTAAAATATATTTCCTGGCAAGCAATATTTATGGCCTAAGATGAAGCGTGCTTACCGAATAAAAACAGGTTCATTCTCGCTTTGAAGAACTGTTGTAGTAATATAGCAAATATTTTATAACTTTACAACAGACATTTATTATATAATCAATAGATCAGTGTGATCTGGCAGCTTCTTTGGAGTGTCAGTTCCATCTCAGTACAGGTACAATAGTGGTACACAGTCACATATACCAAGCAACATTGCGCTTTGAATAATTCCCTACCAAATATCTCCCAGTTAATTATAAACACGTTCTAGCAGCCAAGTCAAGCAATCAAGCCTAATCCCTCATCACAACATCCCACACCATTATACTGGGAGTATATTCATTAGAACCGAGCATCTCAGCCAATACCTCGACCAACACCAGCCAACATCTTAGCCAAGTAGCTTGGAGTGAAGCCAACACGCTGCATTTACTTGACTATTTCATTGCGACCATTAGAAGAAAACAAGGGGAAGGCGGACTCCAGTGTTTTATTGGTTTATTGTACGGGACAGTAAAATCATGAAAAGAAGAATAAAAATTAACAGTAGGTAAATGGAAGTTGCTATATATTTGCAAAGGCTTCTTCTTCTATTTTAACATTATGCAGGGTGGCTATACATAAACATATACAGTAACAGTAACATGTTAAACATGTAAACCGTCTTCACAAACACAAATAAAATTGATCATCAGTTCTGAAGATATGTGTGCCTCTTATACAAAAACTTTGACGATAAAACGTACAGACCTACGTGCGCAGACACACAAACAACAGGATCATAACTCTGTTCTCTATTCAGTTGGCTAAAAAAACCAAAGAGGTCATCACAGGCCGCCGCCTCCATTCACGACAAAGAGAACAAATGATAGCAGATGGAGCTTCATTTATCTTGTACTCGTTAAGTCTTAGTCCGTGGGGTCGCTACACGTGATAGCACGTGGAGGGATATATATGAATCACTGTTTGAATTTATCAGATTTTATTGCATAAGCAAAACAGAACTACTCAAAGATGTTTTATGATTCTTGACCTGCAGATGATAAAACAAATGAGGCTATTTATTTCCCAATTCAGTAGAGTATTAAAGTATGATTTTGCTTTTACTGCATATAAATTTAACGGAATGCGACACTTAATTGCTAGCATCATTTTCGTATTAATTCCGCTACAAATCTTCAATGAAATTAAAAACCTTACAAAATTTCGATATATAGTCAATATTTTAATTACTTTAGACTCTGCCTTCCAATTTTTCTATATCAAGCAAACACTTAAGCAGTAAATAAAAATAATAAACAGTATGCCCTAACTGATTTAGCATTAGCAAAGATTGATTCAACAAAAATATTCTAAGCATTTGCAAGAATGATATTGCCCAAAAGCAATTCTATTCTATACGTTACTGAGTATCCATGCTAGCGCGCCCCACTAGTTCACGATTACTGTGATCTTTATTGATGTTAGAAGCCGACTTGCTAAGCTTTTTCCTACAATCTACTTACGTTAGTTTTTGCTTCTTTCCCCAGTTATCTTACCTTAACGTATTTACTTATTTATTTCCTATTTAAGTAGAACCTAAAGATCTTCTTACATGTACTAAAGTTAAAATACATATGTTATAAAATGCGGGTTTTGTAACAAAATATTTTATTTTTTGTGGTCAAAAATATACGGCTTTTTACGAATTTCACAAACGTAGGTTAGTTTATTATAGACACATAATAAAAATCAAAACGATGGGGTCGTTGTTATGATAAAGGTCGGGTTATCAGTTACCGTAACCGAGGCTCCATTACTAGATGCAACAGGCCTGTTACTTACAATTACAAACCAGTACTCTATTCTAGCAGTATACAGGCCTCCTTGCTTTGTTAATATAACCCGTGTCATCATTAGAAAAAATCCTTTGTGAAATGAAATGTCAAAATTGTATTTTCACTGGTGACCTTAACGTAGATATTAAGCCCACTTCTAATGATAAAAGATCCATAAATTATATGAACGTGCTTACTTGTCATGGATATACTCCTGGACACCAATCTCCTACGCACGAAAAAACTTGTCTCGATCACGCCTCAAAAGCATACAATTAAGTTCAGTTATTATTTGTGCTAGCCAAATAACTGATTACGACACAGTAGTAATAGCTGTCCCATGTAAATCAGCCTCCATTAATATGGCTCGAAGTAAAGTAAAAATAGATTATAATGCTATATTATCGCATCTTGAATTAATAGATTGGTCAATTTTATACTCCCATTCAGATCCAAATTTAGCAGTTGGCACTTTTGTTGATATTGTAAATTCAGTAGTAGAACTAAACAAAAGCACCATCACTATACGTAACTCAAAATGTATACGCAAAGACTGGATAACCCCCGGACTAATAAATTGTATGAAAAAAAGAGACTACCTACACTATAAATCTAAAAAACATCCTAATGACGAAAAACTTAAACAAAAATATAAAAAAATATAGAAATCATTGCAACAATATATTACTAAATTTAAATGTTCATGAGTCCAACAAACTTGAGGCAAGCAAGGGTAGTAGCAAAGAACTTTGGAACTCAATAAAAGACATTTGTCATTTTTAAACCTGCTCGTAGTAGTAGCGATGACTTACTCAATGCTGCTCCCAGCCAATTACAATTTAACTTTAGCTTCAAATTTTTGTGTGTGGAAGGAACATCGCTAGTAGGCTCAGTACTATTCGAAAATTTGTCCTATGGATAAATCCTTTGCCGAGGGTTCATCGCAGCACAATTTCTCATCAACATTTTTATAATCGTTATGGATGAGAACAACGCAATGCCAGGTCACTAAATTTCATATCGATAAGACCATGGATTATGGCATCAACAGCGCGTTTAGCGGGATTGTCGCAACAATTTAAAAGAGTCCACTTATCATGATAACAATATGTTTATATGGGTTCAATAAACCTACTACAAAATCTTTTCCAAGCATTAGCCATAGTTTTGTTGGTAAGGGATACCATTCTGTAATTTATCCCGCCACTCATCTCAGATATAGAAACATAACATAAAATTACTAGACTGTCCAACAAAATCTTGGCTAATACCTATAATCTTGAACTGAAAAAATAAATAGTCTGATCTCCTATAGTCTCATCCAATGTATATCGCAACTCATTCGCCGACTACTACTACTACCAGATATATATTCTCTGATTTTTGGCCGAAAAATGCTCTGCGGCATTATTTCATTACATCGTTACAAGAAAATAATAATTATTTTAGCAAAATCGTTATAAGAAAATAAAGGACTACGTGACCTTGTGCGTGGTGTGCGATCCCCGTGGTTGATCCCGCCCCGTTGCTCGTCGGTGTGTCGTGGTGTCTCTGCCCTCTCACGACGTAGCAGCAGGCTCCTCTCGCGACGTAGCAGCAGGCTCCTCTCGCGAAGTAGCAGCAGGCTCCTCTCGCGAAGTAGCAGCAGGCTCCTCTCGCGAAGTAGCAGCAGGCTCCTCTCGCGAAGTAGCAGCAGGCTCCTCTCGCGACGTAGCAGCAGGCTCCTCTCGCGACGTAGCAGCAGGCTCCTCTCGCGAAGTAGCAGCAGGCTCCTCTCGCGAAGTAGCAGCAGGCTCCTCTCGCGACGTAGCAGCAGGCTCCTCTCGCGAAGTAGCAGCAGGCTCCTCTCGCAAAGTAGCAGCAGGCTCCTCTCGCGACGTAGCAGCAGGCTCCTCTCGCGAAGTAGCAGCAGGCTCCTCTCGCGAAGTAGCAGCAGGCTCCTCTCGCGAAGTAGCAGCAGGCTCCTCTCGCGACGTAGCAGCAGGCTCCTCTCGCGTCGTAGCAGCAGGCTCCTCTCGCGAAGTAGCAGCAGGCTCCTCTCGCGATGTAGCAGCAGGAACCCTCTCCACTTCGACTGCACGAAGGTGTCTCCAACCAGCTTTCCTCTTCTTCAATCACGTCCTGGAACTCGCAGACAATTTCAAATATTAGAAATGTTAATAAATTAACTATGAACTATTTTATGTTTCATTAGCTTTTGCCCGTGGCTTAGCAGCAAAATTACGCAGATAAACCTTCTTAGATCACTATCCATTACGAAAACCTGCATCAAACCGTTGTGTAGTTTTAAAGATCTAAGCATATGTACATATTACGTACAGAGTACAGACATAGGGACAGACGCGGGAAGTGAGTTTGCTTTAGTAGTGTAGTGATTTTGAAAACCACAAAATAAAATATTAAGTGAAACCTTCTAGTAAAAATAAAAAAATATTATGTTACTTGTAGCAATGGTCTATTGCATGCTTTCGAGAACATTCTAATAATAATGGTTCAACAACCTAGAACAATGCAAGTGTTCCTTCTCTTGACTATCCAATTACGAACATCTAATATTTCTTATAAACAGATCTGCGGGTACTTTACTGTAAAATATCGACCTGAAACCTGGCTATATGTATTAACAATAGGAGCCGTAACATATGGACAGCGCAAAATAAAGTCTGCTTTTAAGCAAATGATTAATCGTAAGAATACCTGTATATTTTTATAATGTATACTTTGTAAATATATAAAAGCAAAACATGTAAATCATACAAACTTCGGTGTTAAATGGCGGTATAACCATACAAGCCATACCATATGACCATTTCAACCAATGCAACCTCACAGGTTTTTAATATCAGGAAAGATCTTAACACTTACGCCTACCCTCTTTTATTAATACTTCAATCTAAAAATATGTTAATTTAAAATATTAAATATCTGCTCTTTGATCATTTACAATGATTAAGATTGTTTACAATTAAATTACAAGCCCACAGTTTAAGGAATCAATAATTGATTTCATTTACTGAGTATTGTCAAGGAGGTGTCAAAATCGGAAAACCTTTCAAAATAGAAATTGTATAATAGAACCGTACTTACGTGGGAAGTTCCGCTTCTGAGATGTAAGAGAACCCTTACTTTACAGGGATAAATTAAACACCAGCTTCATTATTTCATTTCAAATATAATAATAATAAATATATAATTCATCTGTACTTATTACTGTAAATCACAATCGTCAATCTGACTTAAATTCCTAGCTCACAATCTATTGAAAACACTCTTTCGAGCTCCAACGGCCGACTGGCCAGCCTCGTTGCGAGTCTGCCTTTATACGACTACCCACACATCTGTCATCGCCCCACTCACCGTTTTGCTAGTCTTTGAGATCAAATACGTACCCATGTTCATGACACTTTAATATTATTGTGAGCGATGACTAAAGGTGTTGGTATTCGTAACTTAGCAAATTATTTACAAAATTTAATTACATAAATCGATAAAATTATAAAAACTTGATACATTTTAACATAACCTTACACAGTAAATAAACGAAATTTATTACATTCATTTTTCTACTCTGTATAAATATAATGTTAATTGGTAATATAATGTTTTGACTTTTATTAGACTTTTTTCAGACCACTATTTAGCCGCTTAAGAACATTCTTACTCGAAGTCCATTCATTATTTAGTAAAGTTGATCCACCTTTTTATTTGTTTCTTGGTTTCTTGTACGAATGGAACTAAACCCTAACTATCAGAAACTTTGTTGCAGTCTACTTTCGACATAGTCACTGTTTTCTTTCTTATTTCACGTTACTTATGGCATGTGCTAAAGTGCGAAGGTACATATGTCCCTAAAAGAGCCTAGTAACCTCCTACAAAAACTTTTCTTTTATATTCTTAGTTATTTTCTGAAGAAAATGTTTGTATTTTCTGAATGGTTCATAAAAAGCTTTTTATCGCTTCTACTTGTAAGTATTCTTTAAAAGGGAAAGGATCAAAGTCACATAAAAATCTAAAATGCCAATAGCTCGGGTTTCCTTGATGTAAGAATTTTTATTTTTTATGTGGTATCTGTAAAATTAGAGTAAAATAGATATCGTAGATAGAAATAGTTTGTCAAAAGGTCTAGTGGTGGTTCAGCAATTTTATGTACTTGTTCGTGATTATAAAAGTCAAGAAACTGTCGTCTCCATATAAAATACCAGTTGTTGATAATGACTACTGTATTGTAGTTAAACTTTTGATAGAAAGTTTAAAGATTTTTCTTCATTTGTTTAACGTCAGCAGGGGAGAAAGATCTTAAAAAATGTGTACACTTTTCTTTACACAGTTACAGAAATCTATTCTCACTATTAGCGATTTCTAGCTTTCTTGTTATTCCTCTACTCCATTGATATTCCACCTCCAGCTAAAATTCAAATAACTAGCTTATCTTTAAACCGTTCCCGACGTCCCAACCTGCCAGGTCCGTCCGGTTGCACCCGGCTCCTAACCGGATTGCTCAAATATTAACCGGGTGCCGGACGTGAATTGTTTACTACGTCATTTGCATACATAATGGCGGCGTCTAGCGGACGCATCATATCGTATCTTGCAGTTTTGATTTAGGGCGTGTGGTTTATGAACTATGAGAGGAGTTGAGCTTAGATTTCAGGGGTGTCTAGTGCAATGTTTCTTTTGTTTTTGACAACATTTTCAATAAAATCAATATCATAGTGTGGGCTTTAATTCGTAAATTGATAGTGATATTATTTTTGATTTAATCCGTGTCGTCTGTGGCTTCATGATGTACTTGTCTAAGAAAATTGGATGAATAGAAAAAAAATACGATTATTACGTGTGGAATATGCGTAATACTGAGTAGGTACATACGTATTTATTGATAAGTTTTGTAACTTTTTACAGATTAAATTAAATGATTCATAACTTTCTAAGTCACTCATTTAATTAATACCATTCAATTTGAAAATCCAAATGAACTCTCCATCATAACTTTAGTTTAATATTCGTCGGCATAGTTTTATACAGATTCTATGCACAGAATATTTGAGCTTACTCGCAGTATAATACTTCAAAAACTTAATAAGTTAATTCCCAGCGATGAAGTTGGTATTCTCCCGGCGAGTCGGGTAAATGGATGGATTCACGGATAATTCTGAGCAGCCAACGACGACGCTAACCAACAGACGCCCAAAGGTGGTGAATAATCCTACCACATTATAACTAGTGTGTGAAAAAGAGATAGCTATAAATAACGACCAATAAAAACTACGTAATAACATACAATATTAATAATCCTTCTTGTCAATTTCGGATATTGCGACTGTATGGTGCATGGATAATTGAAATGCTTATAAAATTTGTGTTTGAGCTTGTTTTTTGGTAGTATTTTTAATTTAGTAATATTTTAAAATTAGTTTTTGTAATTATTATGAACACATGTCAAAATGCCATTGAGCTTGTTGTAACTGTACAATAAAAATATCAAATAATTTGTCCTGAGTGTATGAAATGAAATGAAATGAAATGAAAATGAAATGAAATGAAATGAAATGAAAATGAAATGAAATGAAATGAAAATGAAATGAAATGAAATAATTTATTCGAAATCAAGTCACGTTACATTCACTAACTCTAATAAATATCTTAGAGGGGAAGCACATTTCAAGATTTTCATCGTCAATATTTTTATAATTATATTCATTACATATATTGATTATTTATGACAAATTTAAATTTTTTGGTAATAACATATTTTAGAGGGCAATTAATAAAAATATTTATTGCCAATAACTAACTAATATTTACATATATTTCACAAGTATATACAAAAAAGACTTAAACATACAGAAAAAGTAACAAAAAACAAACAGATATTTACAAAAAATTCAGCACACCGTCCATGTTGTCGCTGTGCGGCAGGGATCCCAGGATTAATTAATTAATTTAAATATGTATTTATAGTTAAATAAGTTTAAATAAGTTATGTAGAACGCATGATAAACCTAAAAGTACTTAATCAAAGATCTAGATATCATCACATCATATCAGGCGGGATGTAGTCAAACGCCAACCAATTCTACGAAAGAAAATATATTTGCACTTAAAAATAGGCATCGTAATGATATTTTTTTAAGATTCAGTTTTCACGTTAGTTGTCTCCAGATAACATTATCTTCTAGTGCGCTATACAAGCGGAACTACGGACCCTAGGGGAGCAGGCGAGGTACCTACAAGCGATTGCTACTCTTTCATAGAGCGAGCGAAGCGACGTGTTATGCTAGATTGGGAATGTAAGGGGGGTATGTGTTTTAATCGATTTCAAAAACAGGTTTCGAGTAATTTTTATGCGACTTACGCGTGATAAAATTAGGCTTCCGACTCGGTGGCAGCTTTCCATGTGTATATTAATTAGGCTTCCGACTCGGTGGCAGCTTTCCATGTGTATATTAATTAGGCTTCCGACTCGGTGGCAGCTTTCCATGTGTATATTAAATGGATGTCAAGATTTGTCGTATATTTTCACTAGCAGAAAATTATGAATACCTGCATAAAAACATATAGTAAACTATGAAATATTTCATTCAAACCGACTAGAATGCGTTAAAATAATTGTAACTAAAAAAATGAGCCCGGTATTTCGCCTGTGTATTCTCGAGTCAGTATGATTTCTGTATGAATATTCCGTATATAAAGCATAGAGTATTTGTTTAATGAGCACAGTTGTCAAACCTTGCGCAAATAATATTATCATTTTTAAGCCAATACATCTACGAGTACTTACCTCGAGCGGTCCAAGTCCCCGTAGCCGGGTGTCGTGGTGTCAGTCGGAATTAGCCGGGCATTGTGCGCGCTGGCCAGATAAACTGCTAAGCCGCTTACACCGGCAGCCTAGCTGTGAAATATTACCCACCGTCTTACTCCGCTTATGGATGGCCGAGCGTCTTTGCTCAACTACCCTCATATAACCCTGTAGCTATTTTCGTATAGATAATCATAATCATAATCATAATCAAAATATTCATTTATTCATAAATACGTCATATTTTTTCATATAATGTTCATGTTCATTATACATTCAATAAATATAAATATACATATATAAATATACAATATTTATGTACTTTAAAAAAAAATATAATTACTTGTGTTGAGTCTGGTCGTTTGTATGTATAATAAGTATATATTTACAAAAGAAAAGTATATAAGTATTATATCCGTTATCTAGTACCCACGACACAAGCGTTTGCTTAGTGTGGGGCTAGATGGCGCTGTGTGCAATGTCCCGGAATATTTATTTATTTATTTATTTATTTACATGATCAGTTTAATATTTGAAAATCACATTAGATCTGACCTACCTTCGATCGTAGAGTTTTGTGAATGTTGCTTCAGGATATCTGCTGGTCAAATGCCTTACATTATGACAAGTATAAAATAAAACATGAAACAGCTTAATTACAAAATATAACAAGCCATGGAACTAATTGTCATTTTTATTGAGTCAGTCATGTGAAGACAATGTGAATTTAATTTAATTTGATCTAGTATTGTAAAATGTTGACCAAAATAATGCAGGTATTTAAAGGTATGCATATTTGGAGTTTGGCAATGACCCTGTATAGATTAAAACTTAAATTATAGAGGCAGTTATAATTTTACGGCTCAATAAAATACTTGGAATGGTAGAAGTTAGAAGTGGCAACAACTGGAAGTGGAATGAAATATAGACCGCGCTCGGCTGGGAGTGCAAGGAGCGCTGGAGTACACTTCAAAGCTGGATATAAAAGATACTTCTATCTATTGCTTTTAATAGTAGTGCATAGGCATTAAAAAGGCTATAAAAAGACAAACACATTTGTAATAATTTGAACAATTATATGTCAAATAAATATGCACAATACAGAGATATAGCACAACAAAACCTTGATAATCGTTTATACTACATAAGTCTGCAAAGTCAAACAAGCGGATTAGTTTTTTTAGAAAAATGTATTTAACCAGAATAACGACACATTTGTAATATAAAGTATTTTCAAATAATTGTACTTACTGAAAAACCGAACAAAGACTCGTTTTTGCTCGTTCTACATATTCCCGACACCTTATCCCGAATGTAAGCATTCCTGAAGTGACACTCCAGAGCTCCTTCTATTGTATTCTCATCGAGCGGTACAGACTTCCATTGCTGAACACCCCGGGGACAGTCGCGTGTACTCACTATGCTCACATTAGAGTGTAGGTAGATGTATAATAATAATAATAATAATAAAACCGCAGGGGCGACTTTATGGCGAGTCGTCGGTGAGTGGCGTCACCGCGGACCCCGATTCCCTGGGGGCTACATGAGACCTCCTGCCTCCCGGCTTGCCTTGATTGGCCGTCCGGGAGTGGAAGACGCAAGAGCTAAGTACCTAAGCTCCAGGGTGGAAGTGTTAAAGGGCATAACGCCGCTAGTACCGCTCAGAGAACGCGCAGCACACCTCTCGACACCCTAAGCCACTCACACCAATGTTGCCCTTCCGGCGTCATCTTAGGCTGCCTTTTGTGGAGGGCCCATTTAGTGAGTGGCAAGTCATCACCCGCTATAATTTTTATGAATGAGGCATAACTGGCGGGTGCCGTTCCTCGTACAATAGACCAGTTTAATTAAGTCAATGAACAACTCAACACAATAGCCTGTAACATTAATACCATGTCTGCAATAGTTACTTTATATACCTAACATCCTCTATCTGTAATTTTTACTTAACTTTAAGTATAATATTGTAAAAGGCCTCTCAGTGTTGGCTACGGCCCCACTGATGCCTTAAAAATACCGGGCGTAAGTCCCGAGAATCTGTGAAGAGAAATAATAATAATAATAAATTTCGTTTATTGCTCCAAAAACATAGTAAAACTATACATAAATGCACTATAAACACCGCACTAGGCGAACCTGTGTCGCGGTGTGATTGCTTTCTCGTTCCAGACATTACTAGTAACAATAAAGAAAAGAATAATATATACTAATAGTGATAGCAGTACATAATAAACTTTGTTAAATTTCTAAGGTATCTTAACAATTAGGTAATTACATTTTTCTTTTAAGCGTTAGGTACACTTTTTTTTCATATGGTTTGTATCCTTTAGTTTTTATTTTGTCTTTATGATACGCAAAAGGAGAAAAAATTACCACAAAGTTAGTCTTTATACAAATTAGCTTTTAAAAGATAAAAAAATAAAAAAAGTCATTGACAGTTGTTTGAATCTTATTTGTATGCACTTTACATGTATCACTTGTTTGTCTACTATTTGTTTGTTTGTTTATTTGTTTTTATTTTATCTATGTATGTATAGATGTGTTTAGTCTAATTTCTGCATGTTATAAAAGTGGCTCTCCGTGGTAACATCTGTTAGAAATAAAACAAATTATTTATAACAATTATATCGGAGTATTTAGTTCGTATGCAGTAACTGGTTTAGTTTAAAAACATGGCACTGGGATAGTTCTAGTTCGTTCAGACATATATATTTTATTTATTAAAGCTTGCGAATGTGCTGACAAGTATTTTGAGGTTAGAATTACAAAACATTATGTTATTGTTTCTATGATAATAAGTATATAATGCCTAACAAAAAGGATGTGGGAGTGGATGCACTTGCGCTTCAGGCTCTTATGACACCTACTGCAAGGTGCAAACACAACACAGGTAAAACATTTTATATCATGTTAAAATGTATTGTAGTTACCTAGGTGTAATATTATTTTTTAGCCCAATAAAAGCTTTTTTTATATTACAAATTACAAATTTTACAAATTACAAAATTACTTTATTCAAAAAACTTAACTCACACCTTTATAAACTAATTTATACATACAACCATGCCATACCTGTAATGTTGGTGCATTGGGATCCTCTGCCATCTCACACTAGGAATCGAGGACCCTGTGACGTGAGATGGCAGTTTACGCCCGCGCGAAATATGCCTCTTTTAAACAAAACACATTTTTGAACATTAATTAAAGTGATAAAAACTAAAATATAACACTAAAATCTAAAACATTAACTAATTTCTCATCAAAACAAAACAATAACATAGCAGCGAATTTCTGACATTTGTGACATTTCAGTGTTGCTAACATTTGAAAAGTAGCCACCCCCGCAATGTTTTTTTTTACATTCTGTTTGTTTTTTTTTTTTTTTTTCTTATATTAATATACAAATACAATATTATAATAACATTATTTAAACTATTGTATTTACAAAAGAAGTAGGCATCGTTGCCTAAGCGGGAATAAAAGTTTGTGTTAATAGATCGTGAGATATAAATGTGATCGTGCGAGTGTGTGTGCATTTTGTTTCTTACAATACGAAGATCAGTTGTGAATGTTCGCTTGGGATCAAAATTATGTGTAGTGGTGTGTGTTCGTGTGTGTGTTTTTTTTATTTATTTTTGTACGGTCAAATAATTGTTTATATCATCTTTTCTGTCTCGTCATAATTTAGGTATTATGTATTTGTATTGCTTAATATTTTCAATCACAAAGTAATATTATTAGAGACAATTTTAGGTTCAGATGTTTGTGTCATATGTTAAGCATAGCTTAAACGAGCTTTTTTAGCTTAAAGCACAAAACTGTATCTACTTGTTATTCAATACAATACAATACAATAACATTATTCATAATTCCATTATTACAAGTCATACATTTAAGTCAAATGCTTACTTGAATTAATGTTAGGTATCAAGCCACAATATTTGACCATAATGTACCTCAGAGGTTTACGAAAATTCTCCTTCATTACTAAACCTCATTGTGAATTTGAAATATAATGCAAGAATTATTCGAATTTGTATTCGTAAATTATAGTAGTTAGGCAGGCATTCTGCATACATGAACAAATCAACAAATTGCTGTATCGATCTAGCCTGGCGCGGATGACCTAAAAACCTAACATGACAGCATAATTACTGAACTACGACTTACTTTTCGTATGCGTGCGTTTTTAATGATCCTACATGAATTTCGAGTCATATTGAGTTTTTAGTCATATTGAGTTTTTATAAAGTGACATATTGATTAAAATAAAGTACATAGGTATACGTACATAATATGTAGGTACTAGAAATTTTTTGGAATGTTTGTATACATATAACTAAAATCTGTTACCAAAGACAGGTTTTTTTGCCGTTAAAACTTCACAGCGAGAAATACATGGTATACGTGGAATACATGGTATACATGAAATACGTGGTATACATTCATATACTTACCCCTTTTATGATGACTCATTCACTGGGTTTTTTGTGTACACGTTTTTGAATTCAAACTGTACATTCTCTAGTCTATTTTATTGTTTTTATATGTTTTAGTTTAGAAGTTAGTTTTTAATTAGTTAAGTAATTTATGTTGTGTTAGTTATTAAGAATGTATTGCACTCTAAAAAATATTCCTACAAACATGAGGTACATACATACATGTATATGCAAAATGATGCATGTACCCGTGTGGTCGGCTTGAGAACACACTCGAGCTCGGCTTTATGCCAAGACTGCTCAAAATACCTCTGATTCGCTAATAGATAAATGGGAAACCAATTCGCATTCGTTTAACCCTTAAATGCATGATGATGTACATATGTGTAATCAGTGTTTTCATCAAAAATAAAGGAAAAAAAAAATATTTTTCTCTATTCCTTTTTTATGTTTTTTTCCCTTAATTTATGTTTAATTATCTACCTGTTTCAATTCATTGTATTTAAAAAGGAAAAATCATGCATATTAACTAAAGAAAGTAGTAAAAGTTATTCACAGTAAAACTGTAGAAATGTTTGTGGCCATTGTTATTTTTTACGCGCAAATGTGTATTTATTATTATACAGATTAACGTATACATACTTACGTAAGAAACTAATCCTTCTAAGATGTCAAGTTGCCTCAATGTAATTGTTTATATCATAACACTGCATCAAAATTGGCTTCTTTATGAATCAAGCCTCAAAACTACCACCAATATAATACCACATTAGTAAGTTTGTATGTATGTACGTATGGCCTTTAGCAAGGGGTCGTGTGTATTTTCAGTGCGCATGTATTTTCAGTGTGTCAGTTAAGTACGGTTCGCTAAACATCGGTCGAACGCGGCCGTCCTTTGATCGAGATCTCAGCGGATAAGACGAACTACAGAACTTAGAACTAGCCGTGTTAGTTCTAAAAGTTAGCCTATACTGGTTTAGTACTTTGTTCTTGGGTATACATGTGTAGCGAAAGCTTGAGAGTCAAGTTGCATGCTCGTTTGTATCTTTTATTTATATTTTTATGCAAAATAATGGAAAAAGTACGAGTTATGCTATATGTTATCAGGTGCTATGTGCTTGGGCCAATGCTTTGTAACAGTTAAAATCGCATTTATATATTCTGTATGTAATCTTTCTTTCTTATAATACCTATATATTCTAATATCGTTAACACAAAGCTAACGTAGCAGTTATGTAGTTTTAGGTAACTATTGATTTTTAAACACGAATGAGCATTGCATTTTGTCTGAAAATACGAGTACCAACATGGTCTAGTATCGAGTCCGACACAAATAGCATTCATGTCACAGTTTGAATAAAAAACAGAACATGTCATCGGAATAACCTACTGCATGCTAAAAACTAGAAAAAATAACAAAGCAACATATTGCATTCAGCCATCGCATTGTCTATTCAAATGCTATGCAATAAATCATATTTTCCAATGACAAGTTCAGCTACAAAAATCTCTACTCAAAATAGAATGCATATTGGTAATGTAGAGTGTATCTACTATAAAATCTATCAGTACATTATATAGTAAATATGAACTAAATTCATTTAGGAAACTTACCATGCAGTTTATTTCCACTAACTATAAATAATACGCCAATACAAAGTAAAATTAGAATCAGAAAATTTAAGTAGGAACAGTAATAAGCACGTATGATGTATATTCGAATTCAATCACAAACTTTTTGCCCGAATCTTGCAGAGTGTGGACACAAAAAGCCTGGAGCTTGGGACGTGGACGTTATCAATATTTATAGCGGATGTGTGGACACATTAATTGTGGGGACACACGGTGTTATAGTTTGAAAAACAAGCTAATGTTTGCTCATCAGATTTACGAACATATGTTACAACAGCACAATGTACTTTATGTTATATGCGCAGGAGCAAAAGGGCCGCTTTTATAATATAAGTACGAATTAAGCTAAGCGGGCAAAGTGTCGCAACTCCTCTGGAGGTGCAAGTGTCCAAAGGCGACGGTGACTATCTCAGTTGACACTTGCTTGCTTACCATCAGGCAGCCACGACTAGCTTTTTGCTACATTTTTTTATTAACAAAAATATGAATGATAAGGAGTAGAACTATTAACCGTTCATGCTACGGCGCTACGGAAAGCGTAGCTCAATGCGTAGCCGCTCTACGACTTCGTTAATTTCTACATCATCTACGTCAAAAGCTTTTGAAATGATCAATGATCATCCATCGTTTCATTTTTTACGCTTTTCCATGTATCAGTTACTACAGCGCTTAACTCTCGACATTAAAAATCATTTATGAACCGTCTTTAAAAAAATAAGGAGGTTAATTACATATACAGAAACAAAAGACCCCGCGGCAGACCCAGAAAGCGATGGAGGGACGACCTGGATAAACACCAACCAGACTGGAATACAATAGCACTGGATAGAAATAAATGGAAAGAGGATAGGGAGGCCCTTGCCCAACAGGGACAATACAGGCTCTTAATAAATAATAAATAAAATAGTTACATATATCAATCCTCTTTTTTACGAGAAATATTTATACTTTCTAGTCTGTGTATCTCGGTGTGCAAACTATGAGGAGCATGGCGCGGCATAACTCACGAGTCGACACGATCTAGCTGCTCTCCTATACAGGGTTGCAGGCAACTAACGTAGCAAACTGTGAGGAGCAAGGCGCGGCATAACACACGAGACACGATCTAGCTGCTCTCCTATACAGGGTTGCAGGCAACTAACGTAGCAAACTGTGAGGACCATGGCGCGGCATAACTCACGAGACACGATCTAGCTGCTCTCCTATACAGGGTTGCAGGCAACTAACGTAGCAAACTGTGAGGACCATGGCGCGGCATAACTCACGAGACACGATCTAGCTGCTCTCCTATACAGGGTTGCAGGCAACTAACGTATAGGTAACAATTTAATAGCTGCGATAGTTTTGTTGTTGGACAACATCTCCAATTTCATGAAGAAGATTTGCTGGTGGATAGATCGATGAACATACAAAAAGAAGAACGGTTTTAGTTCGTCAATAGCAACAACTTATGGAAACTCGCGAAATTCCATTGAACAATAGATCAGACACCATGAGAGATTAAAACGTTTCTTCTAAAAATTAAAATAAATAAAAACAAAATTAAAAAAAAATGTGCTTAAATAGTAACCCTGCACACACAGGTACATACAATTTATAGTTCGATATCTGATGTTTTAGATTTTTGACATTCATAAGTGTATAAACTATATTTAGTGTTTACCTAAGTGAATAAATGGATTAAATTGAATTCAATTACTTATGCCATCCAGCGTGGTAATGCGGCCAGTATGCTGGGCACGCTGACCTCTGGTAGTGGGCTGGAGCACTTAGATACTCTTTAGGCTTTTCTACAGATTTTCTAAGTGCCCCTTTTTTGTAGTAGTTAGAAAAAGTATGTTTAGTTTCTCTTCCATTGTTTTCATATTTTATTATTGTAAATAAAGTGTATTAAATATATACATATCTCATTTCACTCACATAAGAGGTCATGTTTTAATTTTGACTTCTCATACAATTTGATTCTCAAAACTTTTTTTTTTATGAAGGATTATTTTTATATATAATAAATTTCGTTTATTGCTCCAAAAACATAGTAAAACTATACATAAATGCACTATAAACACCGCACTAGGCGAACCTGTGTCGCGGTGTGATTGCTTTCTCGTTCCAGACATTACTAGTAACAATAAAGAAAAGAATAATATATACTAATAGTGATAGCAGTACATAATAAACTTTGTTAAATTTCTAAGGTATCTTAACAATTAGGTAATTACATTTTTCTTTTAAGCGTTAGGTACACTTTTTTTTCATATGGTTTGTATCCTTTAGTTTTTATTTTGTCTTTATGATACGCAAAAGGAGAAAAAATTACCACAAAGTTAGTCTTTATACAAATTAGCTTTTAAAAGATAAAAAAATAAAAAAAGTCATTGACAGTTGTTTGAATCTTATTTGTATGCACTTTACATGTATCACTTGTTTGTCTACTATTTGTTTGTTTGTTTATTTGTTTTTATTTTATCTATGTATGTATAGATGTGTTTAGTCTAATTTCTGCATGTTATAAAAGTGGCTCTCCGTGGTAACATCTGTTAGAAATAAAACAAATTATTTATAACAATTATATCGGAGTATTTAGTTCGTATGCAGTAACTGGTTTAGTTTAAAAACATGGCACTGGGATAGTTCTAGTTCGTTCAGACATATATATTTTATTTATTAAAGCTTGCGAATGTGCTGACAAGTATTTTGAGGTTAGAATTACAAAACATTATGTTATTGTTTCTATGATAATAAGTATATAATGCCTAACAAAAAGGATGTGGGAGTGGATGCACTTGCGCTTCAGGCTCTTATGAGACCTACTGCAAGGTGCAAACACAACACAGGTAAAACATTTTGTATCATTAGGTATATCATGTTAAAATGTATTGTAGTTACCTAGATGTAATATTATTTTATAGCCCAATAAAAGCTTTTTTTGTATTACAAATTACAAATTTTACAAATTACAAAATTACTTTATTCAAAAAACTTAACTTACACCTTTATAAACTAATATATATACAATCATGCCATACCTGTAATGTTGGTGCATTGGGATCCTCTGCCATCTCACACTAGGAATCGAGGACCCTGTGACGTGAGATGGCAGTTTACGCCCGCGCGAAATATGCCTCTTTTAAACAAAACACATTTTTGAACATTAATTATAGTGATAAAAACTAAAATATAACACTAAAATCTAAAACATTAACTAATTTCTCATCAAAACAAAACAATAACATAGCAGCGAATTTCTGACATTTGTGACATTTCAGTGTTGCTAACATTTGAAGCCACCCCAGCAATGTTTTTTTTTTACATTCTGTTTGCTTTATTTTTCTTATATTAATATACAAATACAATATTATAATAACATTATTTAAACTATTGTATTTACAAAAGAAGTAGGCATCGTTGCCTAAGCGGGAATAAAAGTTTGTGTTAATTGTGTGCTTAAAGATCGTGAGATATAAATGTGATCGTGCGAGTGTGTGTGCATTTTGTTTCTTACAATACGAAGATCAGTTGTGAATGTTCGCTTGGGATCAAAATTATGTGTAGTGGTGTGTGTTCGTGTGTGTGTTTTTTTTATTTATTTTTTGTACGGTCAAATAATTGTTTTTATCATCTTTTCTGTCTCGTCATAATTTAGGTATTATGTATTACAATACAATACAATACAATACATTTATTCATAATTCCATTATTACAAGTCATACATTTATTTTTTACATTTAAGTCATTTACATGTCAGTCTATTAGATATCTATCACTATAATAATTTTATATATCACATTTCTGGTATCTTGAAAAATGTATCAAGGTCATAAAATTGCTGCTCGAGCAGCCAAGCTTTAAGCTTGGTTTTAAAGCGCGCGGTGGAGGGTACATCACGCACGGTAGCGGGTAAACGGTTGTATACCGCGGGACCCATCACGTACACGGACCTCTCCGACTTCGCAAGACGATGCGACGGTGTTACTAATTGCTCTCTCTTACTATCGCTGCGCATTCCGTACTTGCCATGAATTCCCCTGCGAGGGAACAAGTGCAGGTGCGTTTGAGTGAAAAGGGCTACCTGGAAGATGAGTTCACAAGGCAGTGGCAATATGCCGAGCTCACGAAACAACTCTACGCAGGTCGCGTCGTCTTTGGCTCGACAAATAGCACGCACAGCGCGCTTTTGCATAGAGAACACTCTGTTTATATCAGCCGATCGGCCCCACAACTCCAGCCCATACGTAATCACGCTGTGGACGGTCGCGAAGTAGCAGGAGCGCACGACGTCGCGGGTAGCGGTATTTGTATTGCTTAATATTTTCAATCACAAAGTAATATTATTAGAGACAATTTTAGGTTCAGATGTTTGTGTCGTATGTTAAGCATAGCTTGTACAAATCCGTTGCAAATGATAACTAAAACTATACATTTTTAAAACTATATCTACTTGTTATTCAATACAATACAATACAATAAATTTATTCATAATTCCATTATTACAAGTCATACATTTAAGCCAAATGCTTGCTTGAATTAATGTTATCAAGCCACAATATTTGACCATAATGTAGCTCAGAGGTTTACGAAAATTCTCCTTCATTACTAAACCTCATTGTGAATTTGAAATTTAATGCAAGTATTATTCGAATTTGTATTAGTAAATTATAGTAGTTAGGCAGGCATTCTGCATACATGAACAAATCAACAAATTGCTGTATCGATCTAGCCTGGCGCGGATGACCTAAAAACCTAACATGACAGCATAATTACTGAACTACGACTTTCTTTTCGTATGCGTGCGTTTTAAATGATCCTACATGAATTTTGAGTCATATTGAGTTTTTAGTCATATTGAGTTTTTATAAAGTGACATATTGATTAAAATAAAGTACATAGGTATACGTACATAATATGTAGGTACTAGAAATTTTTTGGAATGTTTGTATACATATAACTAAAATCTGTTACCAAAGACAGGTTTTTTTGCCGTTAAAACTTCACAGCGAGAAATAAGGTTTTATTAGCAGTCTGAATATTTACGCGCTCCCAAAGCCGATGCTAGGGGAGATACCAGTGGTATACATTCATATACTTACCCCTTTTATGATGACTCATTCACTGGGTTTTTTGTGTACACGTTTTTGAATTCAAACTGTACATTCTCTAGTCTATTTTATTGTTTTTATATGTTTTAGTTTAGAAGTTAGTTTTTAATTAGTTAAGTAATTTATGTTGTGTTTGTTATTTTGAATGTATTGCACTCTAAAAAATATTCCTAGAAACATGGGGTACATACATATATGTATATGCAAAATGATGCATGTACCCGTGTGGTCGGCTTGAGAACACAATCGAGCTCGGCTTTATGCCAAGACTGCTGAAACTACCTCTGATTCGCTAATAGATAAATGGGAAACCAATTCGCATTCGTTTAACCCTTAAATGCATGATGATGTACATATGTGTAAAGTGTTTTCATCAAAAGTAAAGGAAAAAAATACTTTTTTTCTCTATTCCTTTCTTATGTTTTTTTCCCATAATTTATGTTTAATTATCTACCTGTTTCAATTTATTGTATTTAAAAAGGAAAAATCATGCATATTAACTAAAGAAAGTAGTAAAAGTTATTCACAGTAAAACTGTAGAAATGTTTGTGGCCATTGTTATTTTTTACGCGCAAATGTGTATTTATTATTATACAGATTAACGTATACATACTTACGTAAGAAACTAATCCTTCTAAGATGTCAAGTTGCCTCAATGTAATTGTTTATATCATAACACTGCATCAAAATTGGCTTCTTTATGAATCAAGCCTCAAAACTACCACCAATATAATACCACATTAGTAAGTTTGTATGTATGTACGTATGGCCTTTAGCAAGGGGTCGTGTGTATTTTCAGCGCGCATGTATTTTCAGTGTGTCAGTTAAGTACGGTTCGCTAAACATCGGTCGAACGCGGCCGTCCTTTGATCGAGATCTCAGCGGATAAGACGAACTACAGAACTTAGAACTAGCCGTGTTAGTTCTAAAAGTTAGCCTAAACTGGTTTAGTACTTTGTTCTTGGGTATACACTATACATGTGTAGCGAAAGCTTGAGAGTCAAGTTGCATGCTCGTTTGTATCTTTTATTTATATTTTTATGCAAAATAATGGAAAAAGTACGAGTTATGCTATATGTTATCAGGTGCTATGTGCTTGGGCCAATGCTTTGTAACAGTTAAAATCGCATTTATATATTCTGTAATCTTTGACCTCATTTCTTATAATATATTCTAATATCGTTAACACAAAGCTAACGTAGCAGTTGTGTAGTTTTAGGTAACTATTGATTTTTAAACACGAATGAGCATTGCATTTTGTCTGAAAATACGAGTACCAACATGGTCTAGTATCGAGTCCGACACAAATAACATTCATGTCACAGTTTGAATAAAAAACAGAACATGTCATCGGAATAACCTACTGCATGCTAAAAACTAGAAAAAATAAGAAAGCAGCATATTGCATTCAGCCATCGCATTGTCTATTCAAATGCTATGCAATAAATCATATTTTCCAATGACAAGTTCAGCTACAAAAATCTCTACACAAAATAAAATGCATATTGGTAATGTAGAGTGTATCTACTATAAAATCTATCAGTACATTATATAATAAATATGAACTAAATTCATTTAGGAAACTTACCATGCAGTTTATTTCCACTAACTATAAATAATACGCCAAAACAAAGTAAAATTAGAATCAGAAAATTTAAGTAGGAACAGTAATAAGCACGTATGATGTATATTCGAATTCAATCACAAACTTTTTGCCCGACTCTTGCAGAGTGTGGACACAAAAAGCCTGGAGCTTGGGACGTGGACGTTATCAATATTTATAGCGGATGTGTGGACACATTAATTGTGGGGACACACGGTGTTATAGTTTGAAAAACAAGCTAATGTTTGCTCATCAGATTTACGAACATATGTTACAACAGCACAATGTACTTTATGTTATATGCGCAGGAGCAAAAGGGCCGCTTTTATAATATTAGTACGAATTAAGCTAAGCTGGCAAAGTGTCGCAACTCCTCTGGAGGTGCAAATGTCCAAAGGCGACGGTGACTATCTCAGTTGACACTAAGCCTGCTTACCATCAGGCAGCCACGACTAGCTTTTTGCTCCATTTATTTATTAAAAAAAATATGAATGATAAGGAGTAGAATTATTTACCGTTCATGCTACGGCGCTACGGAAAGCGTAGCTCAATGCGTAGCCGCTCTACGACTTCGTTAATTTCTACATCATCTACGTCAAAAGCTTTTTAAATGATCAATGATCATCCATCGTTTCATTTTTACGCTTTTCCATGTATCAGTTACTTCAGCGCTTAACTCTCGACATTAAAAATCATTTATGAACCGTCTTTAAAAAAATAAGGAGGTTAATTACATATACAGAAACAAAAGACCCCGCGGCAGACCCAGAAAGCGATGGAGGGACGACCTGGATAAACACCTATCAGACTGGAATACAATAGCACTGGATAGAAATAAATGGAAAGAGGATAGGGAGGCCCTTGCCCAACAGGGACAATACAGGCTCTTAATAAATAATAAATAAAATAGTTACATATATCAATCCTCTTTTTTACGAGAAATATTTATACTTTCTAGTCTGTGTATCTCGGTGTGCAAACTATGAGGAGCATGGCGCGGCATAACTCACGAGTCGACACGATCTAGCTGCTCTCCTATACAGGGTTGCAGGCAACTAACGTAGCAAACTGTGAGGAGCAAGGCGCGGCATAACACACGAGACACGATCTAGCTGCTCTCCTATACAGGGTTGCAGGCAACTAACGTAGCAAACTGTGAGGACCATGGCGCGGCATAACTCACAAGACACGATCTAGCTGCTCTCCTATACAGGGTTGCAGGCAACTAACGTAGCAAACTGTGAGGACCATGGCGCGGCATAACTCACGAGACACGATCTAGCTGCTCTCCTATACAGGGTTGCAGGCAACTAACGTAGCAAACTGTGAGGACCATGGCGCGGCATAACTCACGAGACACGATCTAGCTGCTCTCCTATACAGGGTTGCAGGCAACTAACGTATAACAGTTTAATAGCTGCGATAGTTTTGTTGTTGGACAACATCTCCAATTTCATGAAGAAGATTTGTTGGTGGATAGATCGATGAACATACAAAAAGAAGAACGGTTTTAGTTCGTCAATAGCAACAACTTATGGAAACTCGCGAAATTCCATTGAACAATAGATCAGACACCATGAGAGATTAAAACGTTTCTTCTAAAAATTAAAATAAATAAAAACAAAATTAAAAAAAAATATGCTTAAATAGTAACCCTGCACACACAGGTACATACAATTTATAGTTCGATATCTGATGTTTTAGATTTTTGACATTCATAAGTGTATAAACTATATTTAGTGTTTACCTAAGTGAATAAATGGATTAAATTGAATTCAATTAATTATGCCATCCAGCGTGGTAATGCGGCCAGTATGCTGGGCACGCTGACCTCTGGTAGTGGGCTGGAGCACTTAGATACTCTTTAGGCTTTTCTACAGATTTTCTAAGTGCCCCTTTTTTGTAGTAGTTAGAAAAAGTATGTTTAGTTTCTCTTCCATTGTTTTCATATTTTATTATTGTAAATAAAGTGTATTAAATATATACATATCTCATTTCACTCACATAAGAGGTCATGTTTTAATTTTGACTTCTCACACAATTTGATTCTCAAAACTTTTTTTTTTATGAAGGATTATTTTTTGTTATAATATTATTTAATATTAATATTTACATGTATCAATAAAAAGTGGATCATGTAATAATAATAAATAATAAAAATGTTTATTGGACACACAAATTCTTATAATACTAACACTTATTAATAATGTAATTTAAAATAGGGCATTTTAGAAAACAAAAGATATGTCGAGCAGCTGCTACGCTGAGAGAAAGTGGTCTCTCGTGTTGTAGCAGCTGATTCCTTCAGGGAAACATTTTTTCAATAGGTTGGAAATCTTACAGAAACAAAGCTAATCAAAATTGAAATTAAAAAATGTTTTTTATTAATACATTGCGACACGTATAATAAAAAGGTTTTATTAAAATATACTTTTAGTTTGGGTACATATAAAACCCAGCATCTCTGAAGTAATTGCAAAGAGCAACAGGTTAAATAAGAATACAAACTGTACATTAAAAAGCTTTCAAAGAAACCCAGACTGTTTTAATTACAAAGTTTTATAGAAAAAAAATGTTGAACAATGAACAACATGAATTTCGTATTATAAGTATTTTTATAAAGTTTGTTCTAAAAGCAATTTCGGATTGACCTCCTTTTGCACCTGCATCATTGTTTTAAAAACAAAATGTTTTTTCAAACATTAATTTTAATCTCTATATGAAAATCAAAGTGTTTTCATTTAATAAATAAGTTCCATGTAAGTAAAGAGACATGAAAAATAGAGACTAAAGAGACATGAAAAATAGTCATAAGAAAATATTTACTAGGTAATCTGTGAAATCTTTCAATACAAAAAAAATACAAAATACAAAATTTTTTTTTTTTTTTAATTTTACATAAAAACAATGTGCAGGTGATACAAAAAACAATATAATATGTTCATGAAACATCAGTGGATCCATCCCAGAGGTTGACCCTCAGCCCCGAACTAAGCTGAAGCTTGTGTGTCGGATACTGGAGATCTTCCCCAAAGATGGAAGCAAAGACTTCCAAGTATTAAGTATTTTTAATGATACTCACGATAATTAAATTAACGACTAATTAGAACAGCTCTCTAAATTGATAGACTTCATTACCGGAATATTTACCAATAAACCTTTTTTATCTGTAAAATATTATAGTATGTAATTTTGTGTATTCATTGCTTACTGGAATTACTATACCGTAATTCCTGAGTAAGTAAATTATTCCATTCTAGGCCAAAATCGGCAAATTATAGTCACCTGCAAAACACATTTCTTTTTTTGTTATAGCTTTGTAACTTATCTTCTTGCAAAGCCGCTTTACGACTTTAATAGCAAAAGTCAATTAAACAAATAAGTAAATTACCAGAATCTGCGAACAATCCTTGTATTTTTTTGACTCTGTCACGGTTACAATTCAGCATTTCTCAATCTGTTTCATGGTTTATGTGTTGAACAAGAAATAATAGTTATAATCATCAAAGTAGGTACAGTCAAAAGTAATACAACACTGCTGATAATAATTGGTTCCAATAACACCACTGATATGGCTTGAAGTCTACGTAACTTTGTTTTTAAGACCTAAAAACGGAGATAATTGAATTGAATTTGAACTTGACTTATGGCATTGTGGGCGTACATATATTATACAGTTTGTTTTATATTAAGAAGCAGAAGATCTGTTTATAATATTTCATTTTTTGACGACAGAATCACAATTCATTTAGTATTAGATCAGCGTGCTAAAGCCGTATGACGTAACATCTGCTCTCAGAGATATATGGCAACAAAACCCGTTACGGTCCAGCGATAAATTCTCGATTGGCAACACATTGAAAACATAATTAATGCTGATTGCACTGGCAAGGCAAATAATGGAGCAAATATTACTCTGTTGGATCGATTGCAATCATTACATAAAGATATTAAAGCGGTGTTAATATTAATACCATTTGCTTGAAAACCCCTGATATATGTAATTTCATAGGGAATTTTAGGTGTTAATTTAGTCAACTAAATTAACAATTATAATCTAAAATATGTATATACAACCTTAAAAATAATATACTAAACTTAAATCGGAATCTGCGGGCAAGGTGCCTAAAATGCTGGTGGCGTTACCTCGCTGAATCGCCAAAATTTAACGTTTATAACGTCAACTTCTTTTTTTACTTGATTTATTGTGACGGATACAAGAAGCCCTAACCAGATATATCTAATCCACTGCATTTGGTTAAGAGTTGAGTATTTTAGAGATTTCTAATGATAAATAGGGCCTAAAGAAATCGCTTACATTGTTTTTTTCTTTCAAAAAAGAAGCTAAAATCTTTTAAAATATTAAAATAATTTCCATTAAGCTAAGAAATCTTCTAGTTTCGTCTATCTATAACTATCCATAAATTAAACTGGTTTAGAAGCGGCCAATCTGTTTACGAGATACAATGCCAAGCACAACATCACGTCACGTCAAAGTTATATCACCCCTCTGTTTTGTACAGCAATTAGAAAGGAAAGCATAATTCTAACATTTAATTACGTAACTAGAACGTGCGTAGAATATCAATGTATAATCCACAGTTACCGTAACTTGGTTAAATTAATCCCATATTTTGTAAGAGTTAGGGTCACAACGCTGTTTTTATCTTGGATTAAAATCGGGAACACACACATTTGCGCCTGTTTGGTAAACAAACTAGCTTAAACTTGTTTTATTTAGATTAAACAAACAATATCTTGTAGAGAATTACCTAGCTTTTTGATGCAAGTAACGCACGAGGAAACCCTTAGTCATAAATTTATTAAATAAATCATGTTATTTTACAATTGCATAACCTTTGTTGTTTGTTCGTGACTTTTGATATCATGTTATAGAGTTTAAAAAATAACATATAATTCTTTACATCAGATGTGTCGCGCGTGAAGCTACGAGTGAGTATATAGTTTAGGTATAAAATGTGTTTTTATATACATTTTTAATACAGAAATGATAGGTATACAATAAATACAACAGGCCACAATGGTTCGCAGATTATTCCGTAATTGCAAACAAAATGCGGTGTCTTATTAAATTGTCGGAACTTCACAAATTCGACGTAGCCGCAAAGTTGCGAGAACTTTGTTCGCGAAATACCTCTCTGATTAATTTTCGGACGAAATTTATTTTCCATGACGCAAAAAACCCCAAGCCAAAACCAAAAAGTATTGACCTACTTGTAGATACGTCTGTGCTAAAAGCTAGTGTGGCTCAGCGGTTTCAGCGTCTGCTTTTCATCTCGACGCTCCCTGGTTCAAATCCGGCCCTTTAGCAATGACTTGTATTAAATTTGTAGATTTGCACTCGCTTAGCGGTGAAGGAAAACATCGTGAGGAAACCGATGTGTTTAAGGACCACAATATCCGAGGACATGTGTCTTCCCTAGAAGAACCTGGGCGCCCACCACGATGTATCTGCCCAAGAGATTTCCCCAAACAAATTAATTCTGCGGGGGAGTCACGACCCTCAGCATGAGAAAATACGACTCAAGAGAGAGTATTATTAAGCTACTACCTATTTATTAAGAAAATTCTAATACATAGAGGATATATTATGAATTCAGAATTAATAGGTAATTTCTTAGCAGCTGTGTTACATCTTAGACTATAGGGATCCTTCACAACAACAGATTGTATATTCATACGTTGAAATAGTATAATAAGATATCACAAATATTATTTTTTCTATTTTAACTGATAAATAGTAGTAAAAAACAGCCATGCTTTTAATTTAAGAGCCATATTTTGTTCCAGCAAAAGCTATGTGGCATTCTCTGGTGTCACTCCTTAATAAATACAAAGTGCTCGTAAAAATATCCCATTAGCTCAGTTTTGTATGCATTCGGTGGTAAGAGACCTGCAATGATGATTAATGCGCTCCGTGACGTGTGAAAATTACCATATTCAAGGAAAATGCACTTTCAAGATGGCGGCCGCGACGAGATTTATGTATATGTGGGGCGTAGACTATTGAGGATCATAATATACTCTCCCGTTTAAGCAATCTCCGCAAATAAATAAAATTGATTAGTGACATTATTTGCAGTAGGTAATTAATTAGTGGCTTGGTGTGTGTTTATAGTAAATAGACTGTTGTTTAAATAACGCATGTTATGTACCTAAACCTAATATACCTAAACGTAACCAAATTTGTTATGCATTTTGATTGGATTTTCATTTGATCCGGATCAGGTCAATAACATGAAGAAGATAGACATTCTTCGACATTGAATATTTTTATATAGGGACTAGACCAACCAGTAAACAAAGTATTTTGTAACTCTGTGGCAGAAGCAAGAATATGTTTAGTGAAATATATGGCGCCGACGTCTCTGAATAACGGCAGGTATTTGGCTTGAGAATTATTGGCTTTTATGACGCGAGATACACGTTGCCGGCGGGTTGGAGGAATAAATAACATACACTTCGTATTTGTTTTTCTTTCGGTATTTTGTGCATACATTTATTTTGTTTATGTCACTTACCGATAATATCACTGTGTTGCTGTGGGATTTTGTTAAATTGTACAGTTATGCGCATACAATCGACTATGGCTTCAAAGTATCAGTGAATTGCAATATTATATTTGATATTAGCTGCCATAGCAGTGAGTCTTTGGATGGGTGACCACTGCCCATGAAATAGATAAGTAACGTTTGAATGAAGATGTTAAGCGCTTTCATGTGTTAGTCAATTAATGTCAAATTGTCTCTTTAGATTGATTGACATAGACCCTAGTATATACCATTTCAGAGACCATAGGAACAGTTTCAAAACTCTTCACTCTCGTACATACAGGCTTTCAGTCACTTTATCTTCTTTTTCTCTATCGGAGACTAAAATCTAGTTTCCCATTTCCCGCTATTTTCCGTGCAATTGTCTGGCGGACGTACGTAATTGACATGCAGTGGTGGTCTCGCTAACTAGCTGTCAATTTTATACGTATCTAGGGAGATACATGAGGCAGCTTGAATAGAATGGTTTATTTTAGAATATACTGAATAATGATCTAATATTGTATTGTTTTAGTGTGGACTGTTTTTATTTTAGGTAAATTATTTTCTATGACGAGGTTTGATAATTGCCGACATTGTTTCTTATTTAGTTATTAATGAATAACATTACCTACATTTTCGACAAAGCCCCTTTACAGCTGCTTTATTATTAGAATTACATATTACTAATGTATAAAATTATTAATTATTGAATGTGAAATGCATAACCAACTTGACGCGTCGTTATGAACTATTTATTATTTTGTAAACCACTTGTAATGAAATATCACATAACTGACAATAAAAGAATCTGAATCTGAATCTTTAGCTAATGTCTCGTGGCAAATGTAATTTGCATATATTATTTTTCTCCAATTGAAAAGTACCATAGCTCAGTCATGGAACAATTAATGTTGATATTTGTATTATATTTAAGAGTTCACGTATTATTCACTAGCGATACCTCGTGGTTTTACCCACATCAAGCCATCCTTGTCTAATTTCATCCAAATAAATTCGGCTGTTGTGTTTTTTTTAATGATTGTGAGAAAGTAACAAACAGATACAAAAAGACGTAGGAACAGACGCACAAACTATTAGTTTTATAATATAAGAAGGATGTATTTTTTTCTTTTATCTCAGAATCAATAGATTACTTCTACACCAAGAATATTGCATATTGCATAAATTTAACCAATTTTCTCATCTTCCAGGTAAGTTCTGAACCAGCGAGCTCTGCTGCAGTACTTGTAGGTAACTATGGGTTCCTTTATAACTCTCCTAATGAAGGAACCTCCAAGCTCACACAAAGCTACAAAGAGCTTTTCTGCTGCATTGAAAATGCAATACTAAAGGCAAGACTTGGTTTGCTATTGATGACAATCATTTTTATTGTAACTTTTCTTAACTTACTGGCTGACATTTTACTGTAATAAGGTTACTGTTAGATACATGAAATACCACTTTGTTGGCAAAGCTGTCTTAGAGCCGCGCATTAGCTTAGATTTATTAGAATTATTGTCTATCATCCGTTATAAATAATTTATTATTATTAAACACAATTTGTTATATCATGTAACATAATTGACAATAAATGAATGTGAATCTAAATCGTAAACTCGCCTCGTAATGAAGGAACTCTCGAAGCTCACACAAAGCGACAAAGCGCTTTTCAGCTGCATTGTGAAAGCAATAGTACAGGCAAATAGGTGGAGAAAAATCCGCTTTGAGGCAAAGTGAATGTAACTGTTAAGATTCAAAGATTCAAAGATATTTATTGACCTTATAACATTACGCTACAATAGGTACGTCATATATTACAATAATAATTTATATAACTTAATACTAATTATTAACGAACGAATTAAAAATAAAAATATAAAAATGTATACATAATGACATTTGTTTAGATCACTATTTACAGACGACTGGTGTTAATTTATTTGTCTTGGCTTTACGTTACGACATATTTAAAATTAAACATATTTTGAGCCTATCTTTTTTTGAAATATTGTGGAATTCATTCAAACATTATCATTGTGGCAAATTTTGATTTTTCTGTAATATCTAATAACATACCTCTAATTTTAGCTATTCGTTTAAATAATTAGCTTCCTAACACGTAAACACATAAGTGTTATAGTTTCCGAAAAATATATATCTTAAAATATAGGTAGTTGTTACACCCTAGGCTGCAGCAATGCTTAACATCAGGCAGGCTGTAGTCAAATGCAAACCTATCCTACGTAAAATACATATATATATATATATATATATATAGATGCATAGATATGATATATATAGATGCGTAAACATGTAAAAGTGCTATACCTATGAGTAAAACGATTGAAAAAATATTTGAAACATAGTCGTCTTTGTTACGAGCAAAGTTTAAAACCACATTCATATCCATGTCCTACATAAATACATGTTCCACGCCAGTCGCCACTCCATGAATGCTTGATACGATAGCTCCAATTCCCAAAATTGTCATTTGTCCAGCCATGTTTGCAGTGGAGACAAATTAATACTAATGGAATTACTAATGTAACCACGCGGCCAGCAATAACGCACGCAATTAGCATAAAGGCTACAAATGTTTATTAAACTTAAACAGAGGTGCGCTCGCTTTTTGGGACGAATCGGGCTGAATGTTATAGATCCTACTAGCTATGCTGTTTCCTTATGATAATCTGGGATACAGAGTATCGTATGTATTAACCCAGAGTAAAATCTACACCGATCACAAAATTTTATCAACATTCGTTCAGCTAAAAAGAAATCTTCGCAATTACAAACTTTTACTCACGAGTACATATATATTCGTAATAGTAATGAAGCGGGACAAGATATAGATTACGAAGTAAATAAAAATAATCTTTTAAATACAAAAAACAGTTAGAAATTACAAAACCTCAGTTCATGTGCAAACCAAAAACATTAATTGCACAATCATTGTAGAAATACTAAATGAAGCGGGCTCCTAACTGACAGCACACTGGTAGAATCTATCTTACAGACTACCAATATGGTCTGCAATTTCTACAACCTATCAAGTCAGAAGTAAACACCAACAACTAAACTGAATACCAGTTTAGTGCTTTGTGTTAAAATCAATTTTAGCGACAATCGAACGTAAACAAAATCTCGGTTAGAAACTAGTTTTAGTAACGTTTCTAATTAGTGGGTTAGACCAATTTTATTTTGAATTTGCAATGCAATTCGTTATGATTTATGCCAGTGCTGGTGATCATGAATTAGACTGAATAAACGATTATGTGGTCAATGCACTAACTGTTTCCATTATAATTTCCAATCTGTGCATTTCCATTTAATTTGACGAAATCTATTTTAATATGCCGATTTAACAATAACAATGTTATTTATAAATGGGTAATGGTAAATGATATTTTGATTAACTATAAATTAGTTTTGCATTTGTCTGCTAAAGTTCTGTGGGAACCTTTTACCGAGTTGTTCAAAATTGATAATTAGATAAAATGATAATTTTGGTGTCCAGTATGATATTGCTAATTTACTCCACGAAAAGGAATTGAACCAAACACTTTTGTTTAAATCTGTAGGCAAAATAGTTAATCTTTACATTTTCTTCACCCAGTGTTAACTAAACAAATACTTATTCCTGTGAAAAGATTTCACTGAAAGCCTAATAATTTGTAAGGGTACGAAAATAACACAGTAATTTGTTTACATATGCCTCAAACAATAAACACACGAGCTTTCAGGCTGGAGCTCGATGCGGTCAAATGGGCAACATTCTCATCATAATTAATCACAAAGGGCTACCCTTTACGCGGCGGCCATTGTGATTCGACTGCTTGCCCACCTGCGACACTAAACAGATTTATGGTCGCGATAGATTAAGATGATTTGTTAATTGTAAACTGTGGTTACACTGAGTAAACTATGATTGATTATAATTATTACTTAATATACCTGCAAGGAAAAAATATACAGATTTCTTAAAGTATCTATTTACTAGTAGAATCAAAAGACGAACTTTAAAAGCGTTACCTAGCTTCCAAAACACTCCATAGGTCGTAGTAGCAGCAAGAACCTAAAAAGGGAACGTGTCGTCATAAACACCAAAGTGACAACATTCGTAATGATATTGAGGCTTACAAAGTGTATATAGTCAATTAAATCATCTAATCTCACTTAGAAGACGGCTAGTTTGTAGAAAGTTCGCAACAAACAAAGCACTTGCTTATTTCAGTTTTCCCCATAGCACATAGAACGTTATTCCAAGCCCCACACAAATGCCTGCTCCCAATTACCGCACACAAAGCCACTACGAGCGACACCGCTTACAGGCGCCATAATAACCAACACCGAGTTTAATGCAAAATGTACAACAGAGGAATTCCCGAAAAAGCTACGGCGGCTTCTTATTACAATTTTGCTCAAAGATATGCACGCAACCACGCCGAGCGCCGCAAAATTGAAAATCCTTTTAAAAGGCACAGCTATCTGACAGACTTGGGAAATTGTAAAGGTTTGAAACGACAGCGGGGATAGCTGCAACGCGATTGGAACAATTGTAGAATTGCATACCGGGGTGCAGCGTAACATACCTATCTAGGAAAGAACAAAAGCAATAAACCTGATAAATCTAATAAGTACTTTTTTAGTTCACAATTGAGTGATTTGGCTATTTTAAACCCGAAGCGATGGTATGCAATGTTTTTGATTCGGGTATAGTTTTCACTGGTGTTATTAACAACTTAGGTTGTATTGTTATATTTGTATACAGTTATTTTTATTACCAGTAAATAATAAACTAAATATAAATTTGAAATAACAAGTATTTATCATCGTGAGAAATAAAATGTGTATTCTACATTATGCCGACGTATTGTAGCAAAATTCTGTTCACAAGTTTAACAAAAGGAGTCTAAGTTAAGTCGGGAATTTTAACATTTCACAATTTTCTTTAGAACTGAATTTGTCACTATATTTTGAATAGAATTTATGACAATGGATTCTTTTTGAATCTTTCTTGACTAAGTTTCGTACGATATATCTATACTAATATTATAAAGCTGAAGAGTTTGTTTGTTTGTATGTTTGTTTGTTTGTTTGTTTGAACGCGCTAATCTCAGGAACTACTGGTCCGAATTGAAAAATTCTTTTTGTGTTGAATAGACCATTTATCGAGGAAGGCTTTAGCTATATAACATCACGCTGCAACTAATAGGAGCGGAGAAACAATGGAAAATGTGGAATAAACGGGAAAAATTAGTCAACTTTGAGGGCTTCCGCTTGCAAAAATAAATATGATGCCTAAAATACTTAACTATTCCACGCGGACGAAGTCGCGCGCACAGCTAGTGTATTTATATAGTGAGTCAGCCAAATATCACACCAAACGACACTACAATTAATCATTTATTAGGTAATGTCGAATTTATTATTTTTTGCATTGGAAAGTCAGGGCGTTTAATAATAAGGTCATCAGAATAGCGTAAGTTACTTGATGCAGATGTAAAAATCTGCCAGTTTCCTGTTACTTTTTCTGATCCACATAATTTGTTTGAGCTTTAAAATTTTATTTCATTATCGACTTTAAATGAAAACAAACGAGATTACACAATGTTTCAGTTACACAATTCAGCTCATAAAAATACCAATATCAAATTCACGTAAAACGTAATTAGGAGATATTTCGCCCCACCCTAACTCCAGCCCTGCGAGGTATTCAAAGCAGCCTAATCATTAGGGTGGGACATAAAAAACACAAAAAGCTGATACAACAAGTATCGGTAATGTCATTCCCGTGTTTATGTCCCCATTACTGGTCTGCAATGGACATAAACTTGGAGGCTACTAAAATATAAAACGATTTTAGAATTAACGAAAAGATGCCTTATTTTTGTTATGGCAAAATAAAGGCAATAATGTAAATCTTGCAACCCTCTACAAGCTTTATGCAAATATGTAATCACAATATTGACTTTAGGTTTATGTATCTATGTACATAAGGTGACATTACCAGGATTTATAAATGCATACCTGTTTCACGACTACCTAATTTCATTTCCCTTTATTGGATTTCAAATGCACATTCAGCACATGCACAAGTTTCAGAACGAATCATTTCTAAATAATTAGCTGTAACCGCAATGCCTCGATTTTTTAAATAATAAAGCAATATTGTTTCCACAGTGTTTCACATTTTTTGTAACCCCCGGGGCATAATTCACTTTGTGCCCCCTTGCCCCGGTGGCGGGTATTTCAGGTAATGGCCCCGCGGTAATATGACCGCAGCGCTGTTTGCCCGCAATTATGGTCGAAACTCGAAATTACTGATTTCACGTTTACATTCGGGCACATAATATACATTCACATTTTTAGACAGATTCAATTTTTATTTAGGTACTGGGGGTGCCACCGCATCGAAAGCAAAACAAAAGCCATATGAATTCAAAATATTTTTTATGTAAGTACATATCCGCAAATATTCTGGAAAACAGTTATCTAGTAGTGACACGAGCAGCTATGTCAATCAAATCTAACTGCGGTGTTAAAGAGGTTGTATTTACAGATATTTCAGAATTTAAATGTACGATTTTTTTTCATAAAAGCAACGTCTGCATCACAATATCGAATACAAGATTAATCGAATGAAACAATGACCCCATAATCGATACTTTGCAGCACGATGCATCTGATTGCTTTCATCATTGCCAATCAAAGCGAACGGACCGGCGGCCATGTTGGAATTCAAATTACGAACGTCAACGTTTCGTACAATTCTGTTCTGTTCGTATGATAGTGGACAAATAAACAAATAAGTTGCGTTGCAAGTTTTAAAATCACTCTACGCTGATACATAATTTTACATATTATTATAGTAAAAGCTAGTAACGAAATTATTACAAATGATTACAGCTGCAGCATCGAATATAACAAATTCAAAACCATTCTCACAAAACTGCATACTGGCTGAATATATCAGCATTACATTCATATTTCTATCGAGAATGGAAACAAAAAAACACGACGAGACATTTATTTTTTATTTAGTATATATGTTACGGCTAATACCCGAAGTGCGGCTACACCTAGTTTTAGCCGGTTAGAACTAGGTGTAGCCACTTAGTCTTGGTTAAACCTAGTACGAGCCGATTGTTTTCGGGTAAAACTAGGTCTCAAGTCCTGTTGTAGTGCAAGTGTTGGACTCGAAGTCACTTGTCTGTGACAGAAGGTAGATTAGGTTCGTTAGGTTGCTTTCTACCAAGCACATGCGACGACGAGCGAAGCGAGGAGGAGCCAACTTCTTTCAAAACATGTCTCGATTCGGGATTTAACCAAGAGTAAGTGGCTACACCTAGTTCTAACCGGCTAAAACTAGGTGTAGCCGCACTTCGGGTATTAGCCGTAACATATACCTATATATGTGCAAAATATTTAAAATGTGTTAGGTATGTGTGGCTGATATTACAGAGCAAAATAATTGTTTAGCTCTGTATCAATACATTTTAGCCACGAGATATAGCATTACTATTGCATTTTGGCGTGAAATATTAGACCATGACTTTAAATTCAGATTATACTTTGACATAATCTATATTGCATTGTATTCAATTATGCGAATGATAACTAATTTTTTTTTACACACAATACATTTCAATTTTTATTAAGTTTACTATTGTAAACAATACATGTACATGTATCTACTTCTGACTTGTAACTATGGAGTTATGAATAAATAATTTGTATTTGTATATTTTTTCACAACTCAACATACTGGCTGAATGGACCGGCCTACAAATTCAAATTTCGAACGAGAGAGTAAAAGGAAAAGCGCGGGAACAAAGCGCCAGCAACGAAATAGTATCGCAGAGTTGGAGAGAAGTCACGAGTGGGGCCAGGGGGGGACTCAGTCTGTGGGGCCCTAGATAAGAATAGACGATATCGTTTCCTATCGTTTATTTGCAGGGTCCTAGGTTAGTAGGGGGGTACCAGCATCCTGATACTATGGCGACCTTACCGCAGGTGAATCTTTCGTAACCTTATGGAATTCGAGTAGTGGGTTAAGGAATCGTTCATAAAAATATTTGTAAAATGGTACCCAATGTAATCAATCAAATAGTACCTAAGCAAATGAGAAAATGTTTCAAAAATATTGGACAGTATTTTTTTTGTTTAAGTCGAGTAATCTGTTTTTCATTACAAAGAGACTGCTAGCGAGGCCCCAGACACAGGCATACAAGGTTTGTTAAAAACACCGAGGGGCCTCCTGACTCATAGCTCTAGCGGGGCCCTAGACCCGGGGCCCTAGGCGTCCTGAGTACTAGGGTGGTGAGTGGATGGACCCTCGACATACATTCTACTAGAGGGGAGGTACTACGGACCGCGAGTGCTTTGATGTCGATACGAGAGAGCTTCAAGCGGAGAAAGGTTTGCGCTTCAAGTGCAGCGGTTTTTTAATATGAATACGAGTATGAAGTGATAAAAGGACCAGTGCATATAGTAAAATAAATAGTCACTTAAAAAAATTACCAGGAGCGATTTACATGATTATGAATTAAGTACCTTGACTAATATGTAAGCGATACTGAATTTGGTCCTATTGAGATAGACTCTGGAATTATCGATATTTTTCTAATAATAATGCAAGCCATAAATAAGCAGTTAAAAATTACATACTTATATAAAAATAGTATCAATCAATACTATTTAGCTATAATCGAATGAAACTATATGTATACCTATATCAAATATAAATGTCTACACCTCTTCGTAGATTATCTACAACGAGAGTAGCATCCTCCAATGGCGGGTCTCGTTAGAGCGCTGCAGGAGCGAGGGCGCCACCGTCGCACAAATTATGTACGAGTAGGTACGCAAGCATTGTTTTGCCCCATCTGACTGCGCTGAATTCCGTATCGGCTAGAAATACTACTAGTAGTTGAGCCAAACTAGATTTCTACTCACAATATTTTAGGTCGATTTTTCGCTATGACGCTTATGCTTCCATCATTAAAAAAACCTTCAGTTTTATTAAGAAACTCCTTTTTATGCAATCGTTAAAAAAGGATCAACACTAAAAAGTTTTTTTTAACATAATAAGCAAGACGCACATTAAAACATACTTTTACAAAACCAAAGGTTTAAAAAACAAATGCTCCTGTGAAAGAAGTGTAATTTATAAATAGAACGGTATAAAGGCGTGTGCTCACCGGGCGCCGGTGTCACGCATGAGTGCTGATCAAACGCGATATAGTCTGTGAAGCGTGCCGGTACACCTCGCCGCGCGGCGCTCCGTGTGAGTACAGAAATGAAGGTGTTTACATAGGCATAGGTTTCAAGATGGTTCTATGATATATATCAGCGTAGTACGTGGTAGTACTCTGCTCTGCCTAAATTGTCTAAATCTTAACTAAGATCTAATGACGAAGAAATGACACCGATCAGTTTCGGCTAGCTCAAGTTTGAGTACGTAATGCCGGAAGTATTACTAACGAGTTGAATGCGTAGTAGCTGGGGTCAGAATTCGATCGTAAGTTGTATTATGTATTCTGTGTCGTAAGTAAAGGAACATCATACCTGGAATAACTAATTCATTTTTCTTTTCCTCGATAAATTTTATCGTTACTTCCGGTTAAGTACGTATTTGTTCCTTCTTTTATTCAATAACTAGATTGGTCTGTTGGTTATTGGTTGTTTTGTTGTTGATGTCTTGTTTTTTTTTAGTTTTGTTGGTGTTGTTTTGTTTTTGTTATTTGAAAAGTATTTTATTGTATATAAGGTTATGGTTTTTGTTTTAAGGCCACCACATTTCACCCGAAAACGCTTTGCGCTTGATAAAATGCCCAGTTCAAATATTTGGGACATCTGTTGACGGAACGGCTGCATGATAATGACGACATAGAACGCGAGCGGAGGGCTCTCGCTATCAGAGGCAACATGCTTGCTCGGCGATTCGCGAAGTGCAGTGATGACGTAAAGACCACACTCATTAAGGCGTACTGCTTAGGCATGTACACCTCCCAGTTGTGGATAACTGAGTAGAATAAGAGTCCAGTACAATGACGCGTTCCGGGCTCTTATAAGCAGTGCCCGCGGTGCTGCAGCGCGTCGGGCATGTTCGCTGATGCGGGGGTCCCTGATTTCTATGCCGTAACTAGATCTCGTGTGGCCTCTTTCTGGCAAAGAATGCGCCGTTCCGGCAACAGTATACTTGTGGCTGTCTCTGAAGATGTCCGGAATCCAGTGTTTAGGCGCTGGATATCTGTTCACATGGACCGAAACAAAAAGTGACCGCACATATCTACGCATATGTGCATTTTATTTTATTTTAACTTGACACCCCTATACAGTGTATCACCCCTATACAGTGTTTCAATTTAAGTTTAAGTTTATGGGTACAAGCCTGAAATAAATGACTTTTATTTATTTATTTATTTATTAGGTTTACACAGAATACACATACGTAGTTCAATTTACAAAGAAATAATCTCTAACTAATTCTAGTGATAGGTACTAACATGTATGGTATCTCTTGCGAACCACCACCATTCTTGCTTTAACAACATTCTATGAGTTCTTGATAGAAAGAAGGACTAAGAAGCACCTTATCATAGGGGTAGCTAAGATTGTTGACGCATACGTCTCTAACATGGCAACCTATATGTGTACTTCTCAGTTCTTCTATCATATAGGTAAATGTTGAAAAGGTCTGAAGAAGTTAGCCCTAATCTTGTTTATCAGAAAAGACCACACGAATCACTCAATGTTTTTCTGTTCCCAACGAGATGGCTTGATGTTTATTGATGTAATGGAGTATATATCGAAGTTTTTAATATGGTTCTTTCACAAGATATTGTTAAACTGTAACAAGACAATTAAGTTGGACAGTATAAGGTCGACGCACGCTGGAAGTATCGCCATGTCGAACACCGAGCCGAAGGCAGAGATGTGCACCTGGTGCGCCTCCACCGCGCGGACAAATGATCTGGTCAGTTTGTACTCGTACTCACCTACAAATATAATTTAGAATATTTATCTATAAATATAATTGAGCTGAATAGGGTCCAAAATCTGAAAATAGAATATATTAGACAAAAACTGTTTGGGTATAAATTAAATACATGACAGAACACATTTCAGCAGTTTTTAGAAATTTTGTCTGAAAAAAATTGGCCGAACGGATCATTATGATTTTTGGTGTGTAGGTACTGGAAGGTGGTTAGAAGTGATCTAGGCTACTTTTTATCTCAAAATAATGCGAGCGAAGCCACGGGCGTGAAGTGATATAACAGTAAATAAATGTAAACTTACACGTAGTTTCAATCAAGACGCAGGCAAGTACCCGCCTCATGGTCTTGTAGTTGCTGCGTATATTCTGCGCTGCTCGAGACACCATGTATAATGCGAAGAAATGCTCCCATTTCACCAGGATCGACAATAATATCAGTCTCAAAGGACTATGCACATCATTGTTCTTTACTTTCTCCTGTAAGTAAGGCTAGTATATATAACTTATACGGTTTTCACTCGCACGTAATATCGCGTATATTGAAACTCTGGAGAAATATGTAGTGTTTTTCCGCTGCGACTGCTCCTTATACGACATCAAACAACAAACTTAATGGTTTTAGGTGTGTTCCTCCATATACCTCCGCCACACCTCACCTCCTAAACAACGTGGCCTCCGTGGATCTCAAGATCTTACCAAGAGCGACCTTGTGTCTTGAAGCTTTGTTGTTCTTCTTCGGCAAGATATTCTCGTCGACACGTGTTTCGCCTCTCCACGAGGCATCCTCAGGACGTGTTTCGGACCGACGTTCGAGGAGTCAACATGTCCTGAGGATGCCTCCAGAGTTTCAGTTACAATGGATTTCCGCAAAGTAACGCCTGATTCAATATCTTATCGCGTATATTGTTTACGCGTTTTGGGTTTCACCCGAATTATAAGAATGTCTCAAGGAACTTCTAATAATAAGGTGATTATTGCCCTATAAGAGTGGCCATGGCTTAATGACTGCCGTGCTATGGCAAACAGCTGGGATCTACACTTTTCAGTTTAATTCAGAATCGTGAATTTCTGTGTTTGTATGTTATTTTTGTAACGCCTTAACAAGCAGTAACATTTATTTATTTACTACATAAAAATAAGCCTTACAAAGTCCAATTCGCCTGCCTTAGTTAAATATATCTATATATTTATATTACATAACATTAGTTATTTATTTATTTATCGTATGGCATTTTTTTTAAATCTCTACTATGAAGTAGAATATATAAAATTTATTGTTTCTAAATAAGCAATCGCATCTGCAGTTAAGGTTTTAAAATCCTCCATTTGTCCGTCATACTTGGTTAGAGGACAGTCAAATACTACGTGCTGGACAGTCTGCTCGGTTATTTACATGGCTTAAGTGTATTATATAAGTGAATCTATGTGGAAGTGAGGTTAAATTATCTTTGGTGTAGATTATAACGGCAAGCAAGTTATTTTGAGAAATATGATCGATATTTATGACTTATCTACAAACACATACCTGATGAAGATAACCGCTCATGCTGGAAATATCTCTATAGGCGTTGTAGATATAATAGACGATAGAACCATATATGATGAGAGTAAGCTGTAGACAAAAATGATATATATAATGACATATGTACAATGACAATTTTAAATCTCTATATTCAATAGTTATTTTAGTACACAAGGAATTTTGTTGATCAAAAATTACCTCCCAGTAAAAAGCTCTGTTACACAATTTTGTGATGTTCTCTATGGTATCATATATCGAGGACCATTGATCTATAAGTGTAGTACTTTTGTAAAAAGCTATGTGGTTCACTTGCTTTTGTTTTCGCAATCTTTTCTGATCAATTTCGACATAGATTATGTTCTCAAGATATTTCAGCTGATCCGCTATGCATGTATAAATACACCATATTATTGCAAATTGCAAGGCCACTCTCGAAACAGAAATGAAACCTAATATTTGAAGCCATACAAACATGTAACTTTTATATTCGTTCCAGAAAAATTGGATTGCAAACATTGTTAGAATCAAGACCACAATAAGGTAATACACCAGTAAAGAGACCACTACAACAGCTCTCGTGATGATCTGCCGCTGGTTAACTACTAGATCACACCTTAACTTTAACATAGTCAACATAAGCATAAACGTTTTTGAATTAAAGCTTATCAGTAACATTTTCAAAATGGCGTTTACGTGTATTACCATCGAAATATCGAGCAAACCTTTCTGGTATGACCCCATTACTAAACCTATCAATTGAAAAAACATTGATAAAAACGCAAATGATTTTAGATAAATGTTAAATGAATAAAGGTTGCGATAGTGACCTACTAGGTTTTCCACCTTCAAAAGATCGTTTGTAAGTTTATACATTTTATAAACAATTGGGAAAGAAACGTGTTCTTTATAAAGATATGAAGTACGTTATGAACCAAATCAATTTGATAAAAAAGGTATACTTACTTACTTAGCCAAATGGAAAACATTCATCAATCTATTATAATTAACTATAATAAAATTGGTTTCTTACGGTTGCTGCTACGGGTGTTTCAATTAATTTAATTTAATTAATTAGTGAGTATCAAGATAAGACTCCCTATGCCGCTACTGTATTTTATTACTAAGTTTTATTGTAATTATGAAATCGATATACCAGTAACTTTTTTATGAAGAAACCAACCTGTTTAAGCTAATTAAAAAACAAACAGTAATACTTATTATATAGATACACATATTTAACTACAAACCGTGGCACCGCGCAGACTGCGCACCGCCACGCGAGCGGCCCGCCGGGACACGGGCGCGGGCCGCTTCGTTCTCAGGTCGCTCCACTGCTTCATCTGGGATAGCAACTTCGACAGCTGTACCGGCGCACACACAACTGACTGTGTCTTGATCTAAAGCTTGCCCAATAATTATTTTCTTCGTCATTGTATTCAGCGGGAGATCATCACGAGAGCTGCAGTAGGCGTCTCTTTACTGGTTTATTACTTTATTGTGGTTTTGGTTCTAGCAATGTTTTCAATCTTATTTAAAGTTACATGTTTATATGGATTCAAATATTAAGTTTCATTAAGAGCTGGTGGGACCCACGCTAGAGCAACGTGTCTGTAAGATCTCTTATCAACTCAGGACATCTTTGATTTTTGCGAGTGCTACCAGTAACGCTGTATAGACCTATACTACATAGATAAATAAACAATATTAAAACACCATTATATGATAAAGATTTTCTAAGTGCCCCTTTTTTGTAGTAGTTAGAAGTAGTATGTTTAGTTTTTCTTCCCTTGTTTTCATATTTTATTATTGTAAATAAAATTGTATTATATGATACAATACAAAATAATCATACCGCATCTTAAAGCTTTTTATTTTGACGACTTTATCGCTAAAATCTCCTCCTCCTCACCTCATGTTCCTCATTAAAAAGGGCCATGACTCCACCGCAGAATTTACTCACTGGGAAAGTTTTCTTTGCAAATTACATCACTATAAGCCATTTCTTCCTTTAATGTAAGCAGTGTAATATATTCGTAACCTACGAACAGCTGATAAAAACCAGCACTCCATGTCATTATTACAAGAAAAGAAGGAAGTAAAAGAAACCTAATATTTTTCAGGAAGTGAGAAGAATGTTCACATTAGTCTGGGTCATAACACTTTCCTTTGATTAATGAGAGAGAGGAACAAAAAATTTATACGTATTCGCTGCACGTCTAACAACTCGTTCTGGGACTTATAAAGATGACGTCGTCTTCCTAATGATGCAGTTTTTACGTATTAGTATTGTAGGTATAGAGAGGAACATTTTGAAATGGGAAAAGTGGTTACTGTTATTCATGTAAGTACTATATGCTCGTAAATATGTAAAGATTGTATTTTGTATTGTTTTTTACGTATTAGCTATTAACCGCTGGATTGTAGTTCGCAGGAAATACAGCTTCCTGTTCCAAAGCTTTGCCGTCCGCACGATAGATGTAGAGGCAAAACGCTGTGTTCAACACTTCAGGACTGTCACCTTAGAACGGTGCCTACCTACGGACTTTTTGCTTGTTCGGCTATAGAAAGGAACTGGGGGAATCAGTTCATGCAGCTCCGCAGCATACTCTCCACAATAAATAAATAATATGATAGTATTTTGTTTTAAAATTATCCATGCATCGGATGATGGTTATATTAGGTCCTTACAAATGAAATTGGCGTTTTTCGTACTTTCCACTTTAATCGCGAATTTCTCATATTTGGTAAGTTATTCCAAATTCAAATTTGTACAGCTATTTACTCATGTATTTGTGTTTCGATGAACATCATTCATTTGTTATTTTTTCTTTTTTTTTCTGTTTTCGTCACTCTTTTTACAAAATGGAAAACTTAAAATATCGTATTATTTACGAGTACGAGTTCCGCCGTGGCACTAGTGCTGCGGAAACGACTCGAAGGGTGAATGATGTGTATGGCGGTCGTGTTGCAAAAGAAAACACAGTTCGTTTTTGGTTCCAACGTTTTCGTTCTGGAAATTTCGACCTGCAGAACAAGCCCCGTGGACGGCCTGAGACCAAAGTTAATAATGAAGAATTGAAGGCTATTGTGGAAGCGGATTCATCGCAAACCACGTCCGAGTTAGCTGCAGGCTACGATGTTAGTGATAAAACTGTTTTAATTCACTTGAAGCAAATTGGGAAGATTAAAAAGCTTGAAAGGTGGGTACCTCACGAATTGACGGAAGCAAACCGGCAAACGCGCGTTGACTGCTGCGTTACATTACTGAACCGGCACAATAATGAAGGTATTTAAAGCCGAATCATTACCTGTGATGAAAAATGGATTCTTTACGATAATCGAAAGCGCTCACCGCAATGGTTGGATCCTGGCCAGCCATCCAAATCCTGCCCCAAGCGAAAATTAACCCCAAAAAAGTTACTTGTAAGCGTTTGGTGGACTAGTGCCGGTATTGTTCATTACAATTTTCTCAAATCTGGCCAGACTATTACGGCTGATGTCTATTGTCAGGAATTGCAAACCATGATGGAAAAGCAAGCGGCTAAACAACCTAGGCTGGTCAATGGCTCCACGCGACTGCTGCTTCACGACAACGCTAGACCACACACTGCACAACAGACGGCTACCAAATTAGAAGAGCTTCAATTGTAATGTCTAAGACATCCTCCGTACTCCCTGGACCTTGCTCCAACAGATTACCATTTTTTTCGAAATTTGGATAACTTCTTGCAAGGGAAAAAATTCAACTCCGATGGGGCAGTCCAAATCGCCTTTAAATATTTTATTGATTCTTGTACGACTGGTATTTTTTGTGAAGGGATCAATGCACTACCTATGAGATGGCAAAAGTGCATAGAAAATAATGGATCATACTTTGATTAATTAAATATATTAAATTAAAATTATTCGACTTTTTGTTCCTCCCATACAAAACGCCAATTTTATATGTAAGGACCTTATATTTTGTGTGTGAAATCAATTTCGTGTTTAGTTATATTTTCAGTGTGAAATTGAAGATCTGTAATAAAAAACGCTATACAGGTATTGAAATTCTTTTTTGTGTGTTTATCTCTTCTCATAATCTAATAATCTAATGACCTAAACATTTTTATTATAAGTATTATATCGCAAACTGTAGCAAACCGTTATAAATAAATCAGTGGAGTTGTATAAATAAATCACTTCCAAGTAGGTAATGATGGATGAAGCAGTGATTGATTGTGCCTCCCGACCCCGCCTCCCGCCTCCCGCCTGTCGCTCGCTATTTATTTAGTATTTTGTACAAGTAACGATATTTTATTTGTATTTATTTTTATGACGGATAGGTTCGCTTTGGTGTTACAATTTTCAATTTCTTTTTGAAGCCCTTATTATGAGACAGTTTCTAGACCGCGTGGATCTCTGATGCAATTGATCATTCAGGAAATTGCAATTGCGATCAATTCTTGGGCGGGTGACAATAAGTGGCATTTCATTAGGGTCCTTCCATGGTTCAAATGAGAGGTCAAGCTCTTTGATACATGGATCACAGAAACAGGTGTTTAGCCATATTAGAGTTTCTAAGTGCGGTTTTAGAACTCTTGACACTAACCACTTTCACGTGAGAAGAAAATAACAGATGATTAATTGATCAGTGTTAGATTTAGGTCCATCAGAATGTCTTGCGGTCAAATACGTATTTCTGCGAGATGGTTTCAAAAATATTTCTCTAAATTGGGGTGTAAAAGAACATAAAAATATGTGTTTGGTTCCAAAACAAATAGAAACATGGGTGGCTAAGTTGTTCCTTTTGTGATTACTTTGAAACCTCAATTACGAAGGTTCGTTTTCAGTAAAAAGTTCGAAAAGTTCCGTTTTACATTGTTCTTGGGGACTACTACCGTCTATTATGACTTTAATTTAAAGTAAGACGTGTTTGTAAGTCCATCATGCTTCATGAAATAGTATAAAAAATATAATTAAGTTAATAATTAAAATAAACTCTGGAAAAATATATAATGTTTTTTTCCGCCGGCTGCAAACAACAAACTTGGTGAGTTTTAGGTGTGTTCCTCCATATACCACCGCCACACCTCTCCTCCTAACCAATCTTACCAACACCGCACCTTGTGTCCTTGTGTCTTCAAGTTTTGTAGTTCTCCTTCGGCAAGATAATCTCGTCGACGCGTGTTTCGCCTCTCCACGAGGCATCCTGAGGACGTGTTGACTCCTCGATCAATTTTATTATGAAACGAGTTGCAAGTAAAAAAAAGATAAGATTATAAATGTGTTAGCATTAGATTAATATAGTAATTAATAAATAATTAAGCCTAATTGACGTGTATTGTTAGTAACTGGAGAATATTTTAAATAACAATCATACATTTTTGTAAACTATTTGTAAATTTTTGTCGTTTTAGTTTGTCGTAGTCCCCTGGAGTACCAGGCGGTCAGAAACAGGGAAGAGCTAGTACAAACTCATTAGCATCCTGCAGAATACATTTGTACTGACGACTCACCCACATAACCCTTTGTACACGGATAGGTATAGGCCGACAGGAGAATACGAAACTTTTTTATGAAATTGTACTTACAACTGTAATTTTACGTCCTCTTATGTTTCCTCTGCTCGTAAGATATTGCCGTTTCAATCATTCTTCTAGCTCTGTAACTGGACAATGTTACTTTTTAACAACAAGTGACTTAACAGTATGTGTTTGTCGTTAATATCCAAATAATAATGCAAAACCAAAAAAAATACTTCATTACAAATGCTAATCATTCAACTACTTAATTCACACACAATTCTAACCATTTATCTATACCGCTTTGCGTATTTATATATCTTTGACCTTGATCAAAAAGTCTGATATATAAAAAGACCTAGATCTTTACTCTTACCTAGGTCTTAGACTTTAGGAAATAGAGTCGTATTAGAGTAACCAACGCACCGCCACTAATTAGGTTTGTTAACTCGTATATATATAATATATGTTACTTACTATCAGGAACACGACTTGCTTATCTCTCATCGTTTATGTAATAAAAGCATTACATAACCTATCTAGGAAGCATTCTACCATGTTATGTATTCCTCGCAAGCTACGCCAAGTTATTCATAACTAACATAACTAACACCTAAGTTCACGCCAACTTGGCCCAATCAAGCAAAACTAATTCTAGCAAATTAAGTACCATAGACTAACTTAGTTGAGTTTACATACCTACTTATACCACTTGCTCGGCGGACTTCAGTATTTGTTCATAATTACCAGAGTCACGTAACTATCGTCGCGGTCAGTGATTAGATGGGTGACCATAGCACATAAGAAAAGTGGCACATACATATGTACGAATGTATGTACATCTAAGTGTTTCCGTAAAACAGATGATACACTCAACCACACAAACACACACACACACACACACACACACACACAGTAAGACCGTCGCTAAGTTATACCATAATTAAAAAGACCTAGGGCAGTTTATCGTTCACAAACGAATGTGATTCTGACCATCAAACACTCATCTTGCTAAATTCAACACATTTTTTTTTTACAAAAAACTTATGCAGCATGCTTCAGAAAATCTCTTACCATTTATCTCGATTTTAGTCACACACACTCATACGATACGTGTTACGTATTCTACTCATATCTATTACATAAACATTGGTTCGGTTCCCGTAAATTACTTCTGAACTGGATAGTTCCCCATTTCCTTCTCCCAGAGATGAATCAACTCGATAGGTACCTGACGAGTATGAACCAACGAACATTACACAGTAGAGGACCGGTTTTGATATCACATATTCATCAAGAATATATAACAGATAGATTAGCACTATCACTACTATACTTCTCTCGCTAGACTCGCTTGTGTTATTTTAAACTGAGATTATGTTTTGATGATCGTACCGTACGATGGACAAAAGAAAACATATAGACAAAAACAGCGCAAGACAGGAATTTTTGGAGTAAAAGTTAGGAGGCTTATGCTCAACAGTGGGCTCTTATGAGCTGATGATGATGATGCGCTATAAAATAATATACGTACAACCGTCCACAGTTGTCTCGTGTAGCGGATATGAACTATCGATTCCCAAACGTGATATTTAAGCGCTGCTCTCTTGTTAAGTTCAAGGCCAGGACATAAAAATAGGAAGACAAATAAATGTGGAAAAGAAGATTAACGAGCAAACATGGCACTTTAGAGCAAGTTTGTTACTTATCCGGTAACTTGCTTACCTTGCTCGGTGTCTTTACACCGAGAAAAATAACCGTAAAAGTTGATCCGTCTACCATCGATATCATATACATATAGCAAGTAAAACTTGTATGCAAATACATAGAAAATAGAGAATACGTATACGATACAGGTGTAATGATCTTTTTCCATTTACTTTATTCAACATTCCACGCTTTTACGCCGCACCAGGAAATCAGATTTTTATACCTTTACGTAGAAAATGGCGTAAAATTCATATTCTCACAAAGCTAGTGACAAAGCATGTGTGATAATAAAATTTGATATGATTTTTAGAGCCTTTTTTCGTGACGTATTCGTAGAGAAAGCCTGGATTTACATAATACGAGCATTCGTTTTTTGAGCTTCTAAAATAAGATTAGCTACGTGATCTGAAAGTTGTGATCGCAAGCTCTTCTTCTTATTACGAAAGTCTTATGAAAGATAGTAAGTAGTAGATTATTGCGTTGATTATATTTTTTATGCAAGAATATAATTCATCTGGCGTTTTTTTATTTATCTCATCAACGTATCTTAAATCTATAAATTATTATTTAGATTGACCAAAGCTGAATTTAACAGCTGAGATTGGCACTTCTTTAGATCACGTTATCAGCCGATTTAAAAAACAGCAGCAATCAAAAGACGGTCCCATAATTTTACCATAAAATACGGTTCATCATAAAATTTTATACATAAATTCAGATTAATTTTGTATACAACCATTAGCAAAATAACTGTCAATTGTTTACTGTCCTACACATGAATAAGAACTTAACAACTATGAATTTGGTTCTACAATGATAATGCCATAGTTTTGTAGCAACATTTCTAGTCTTTTTTTCTTAGAAACTGTTCTCCATTCAGCCGACATTGATTGATCAGGGTCCTTCAGGTAAAATACACATTTAGTATAATCGGTCATTTTGGCAGCTTTTTGGAAGGGCCTTTTTACGACGCTCTTCGGATTGGGACGAGGGCCCTAATTGGGTGCCTCTAGCTGCCTGAATGTTTACAAAACGTTGATTAAAATTGTCTGAATTCTATGCGGGCTGTTGCTTTAAATCTGTTTAGTGGGTTTAATAAATATTATTAATTTTCTTCCTATTTCATATTTTTTTATCAATTATCGTTTAATAAAGTGTACTACAAAAAGAGGCTACTTTGTCTATCTTATATATTATAAAATACTTATTTAATTCTACTACATTACTCCGACTCGATATTATGAAATGAACTTGTAACGAAAACAGATTATTTTCCTCCTAACAAAGTTGTTTTACAAAAGTTCCTGTAAAACGATCCCTACATAGTTGAATGGCTCAGCCAAAATACGTGTTATTATTTTGGCCGCAGAACAAACAAGAAACTTTTGATAGAATCCAGTAAAATGGAAATATGTAACTACTTGTATTTGTATCTTTTTTATTTTGTGTTTATCTTTATGTTTCATGTTACAATAAATTAAATTAAATAATAATAGTATGTTTAGTTTTTCTTCCCTTGTTTATATGTTTTATTATTGTAAATAAAAAAGACTATTTTGTGATGTAGTGTTTAAAAACTAAAATAAATTAATATATTTTATGCTTATTTTCCTGCTATATTTATACACATAAAAACAAAAATGAGATTTTTGGTAATAATGTTAGTTCTTCACAAAGTAGCTACGGAGTCTAGACGAACGCGATAAAGGTAGTGTAGGGTGCTAAAAGTAACCTACTCGTAGCTTTTTTTTGTAAGCCTCGTGGGCCGAGAGATAGATATTGAAATTCCAAACTAATATAGACATGATAAAAAAAGTAAAAAACTACTTGAGTACAAGTAGTACAAACTTTACACAAACAAAACAATCTGTATACAAACTTAATAATACCCGTTCACACGTTTGTAGAAGTATTCTGTTTTTTTTTTTGTTTGTTTAGTTGAAGCCTACAATAGAAAACAACAGCAAAATGTTAATTAAAATTCTTCCCGACTTACCTTCAGAAAAAAGTAATCAAAGTACGCACAAAACGCTATTTGGCCCCTTTATTTGCAGAATTCATCTTAAGGCGTTTCATTTTCACAAAAACTGTAGCCATCTCTGTCAACACCCCGCAATAACAAGATAAGTAAGCACATAGTACAGGGTTATTGCTATCCAGTAATGTATTTTTGTATTTGCATCTAAAAATAACTCGAGTTTCGATCACTATATGGACCGGAAAAACATTAAAAATTTGTCAGGATTACATAAGCAATATATCATATAAATAAAAAACAACATTTACATAACTTATACCTATGATATAAAACAACACTTGTTCCACGATTTTTAAAAAATCACAAAAAACATCAAACAAATAGTACAATATCGGCGCCGAGCATTATGGAAGAACAAAAATTTTTTACCACAAATACAGTTGCTTCCTTGGTTGTAATAGTCACTTCACTCCCTCTTTCTTAGTCGTATTCCTCATTACTAATGGTCTAGACTTCCCCTCAGAATTGATTTGTTGGAAGATTTCTTTTGCCTCTTCTTCTCTACGTACAACGAGTCACGAGTCACTTCACTAGTAACCCTGTATATTGAACAAAACCTCGTCTAGGGAGACCTTAGAGGCTTTATCTTAATTTAGTTTTTCTTTAGCAACCCAATCTGCAGATAAGCACAGCGTTTAGGATCCCGCTTTTTGGCGAAATGGGATCCTGTCCATAGATACGTAAAATAGGCTCCGTCACAGACTGGAAGAAGCTCGCTATTTTTGTTACCTCTACGATAATGTGTTAAAATTTATATGTTTGTTAATATTGTTTCTTAGATTTTAAAAGTACAATGTTATGATTTTTGTTGTCAAGTACTAAACCCCCATGGTTGTTTAACTTAAACTTTTATTGGAAACCATATTTTATTGCTTGTTATTATTCTGACAGCACAAGTGGCGCCATTAGCCGCTTAGTCTGAAGTGTTAGGAAAAGAGTGTGGATTTTCGCACCTGGCAGTTAGTAGATCGTAGCCTAGAAGTTTAAGGCATTCTGAGAGTAGCAGAAATATGCAGGATCGAATCCTGCCGCTCGTGATTATTTTCGCTCAATTTCCAATAAAAGTTTAAATACTATGTTGTTTTTGTTCTGTTTGTTCACGACAAAAGTCTAAGTAGCATAAGTATGCTCGTACGACATTTTGGTTTCGCAATTTTATATTGAAACCTACACCTACATTTTAGGCCAATTTTTAATACGTTCGGTTTCATATTTGTTAGTTTGAAAATTTTATGGTAAATTTTTGGTTAACATTTTATATATTTTGTCTTGCATGACACCACCTTTATGTACCTACTCATAACTGCAGATTAAATAAATTGAATTGAATGATGTAATGTCCTTATTTTTACTAAAGCTACGTATCAATGTAAAATACCTATAGATCGTTATGTAAACAACCAACGAGAGCAAGAACATGTAACATAAATGCTAATACATGCAAATCTGCTTATCGACGCCGTTATGGAATTTAAAATATGCATAGGAACCATTACGCCACTCGGGAATAAGAGGATTTATTTCTTTTCACCGGGAATGATAAAAAACATATTCTATTTTCATTCGGAAATAGAAGTGTGAAATATACAGAGATAAAAAAGTAAGTAAGTCATTTTCATCCATCGCATCGGTGAGTTCTGATGTCGAGGGCATTCAAAACACCCGAAGAGCTTTTGACATGGTTAACAGTACCTACTGTTGTTTTATTTCTTGCACCTGGGACCTAACATGTAACTTATCAGGACCATAGAATCGCGATGTAAACGCCCCTATTTAGTTTTTGCTCGGCCACCCATCAACAATCTGACCGCGATGCTTAAACTTCCTTAGTTTAAAACGCAGTTCTCCTATTCACGGCTGCTTTACTGTATAAGTTATTACTGCCATGTGCCACATGCCAATATATCGTATGATAATCGCGTAGTCCCGCGGGAAGCCCGAGGGAAGTTGACCGATGGCCTCTAGCCCTCATCCAGCCAACAGCTGTGTAACAGGGCCAGGATTGGGATTCTGAGAAAAAATTGCCTCAAATACATGTATGAAATTACCTACAAACTGGCTCGGATAATCGCCTACTTAGACAATTTCTCTGACTTATTTTCTCAAAATGCCAAGATTCTATCAATAGAAATTGGTTAGAATCGTCATATTTAAGCTGAAAAAAAAGTACTTCGGCCAATCGTTTTTGAAAGAAGATTCACAAACTATCTAGGTAACTTTAGTTATAAGTTTTTTCGCGTTAAAATATCCCAGTTATCTTTAGTGATATTAACAAAAAAGAAATAACACAAAAAAGTAACAAGTTATAAAAAAAACAATGGCCAATTCTTTCAAAGAGCCCGGCCGTAGATATTTTAGCATAAAAAGTTTAATAAACACAATGCCCCAGTGAATGAAACAAACGCTGTAACGAGCACTAACTCGTCAGATTAATCTCCCGGCGCGAACTATAAAAATAAAATGAATCGATTCATCCCATCCTAGTTTATTGTGCCGATGCTCCACTTTTATATTGGCAGCCACTTGACTAGGGATGTACTCGAACGTTATTCGATTCATAATGTATGTATATTTATCTTAGCCAAAAGCAGCGTGGTAAACCCGTGGTTACACAACTTGTATCGCACTTTATCGTACTCCTCGTTATAACTAGGTATATAAAAAGAACACTTATTTTTGATATTTATCACAGATTTATAGGCTTACTCTACACATAGTTATAAAGATAAGTGTATTTTTTAAAATGAAAACTTACTAAAACTACTTGTCAGACAAAGACTGCTCTTTGCCGCATTTTTTTTTTCTAGTTAAGTTTTTCTAAATTTATTTAGAAAAACTGTTATGGTATTGTTATAAGAATTTTTGTGACCTAAAAATAATCTATAGGCGTTTCTGATTAAAAGACAACCTAAAAACTATACTCTGCGATATTTTTATTCGAATAACTTCAATTTACATACAATGCTACCCCATCACTGCAAACTACCCGGAATAGAACATACAGCCATAATAAAATTGTCAAGAGTTGGACGCCGCCGGCTATCAGTATTCTCAGGACAATTGTAGCTTTTTGTGGAATTTGCTATTATATATACTACAACAACCATTTTGTATTTATTGTAGACAAGTGGCTGAAACCTAGTGGGATTCATTTACGAGAAAACTGAGATACAGAGGTACTTGCTTCGGCAGTACATATGCTAACTGAGATACAGAGAACTGCATTTTAAAACAATGTAAATGTTTTGTTCTTTATTATCCTTTTGTTCGTACGTGCAACTCAGAGCCGATACGGTGGCATTTTATGCCCTTAACGATTTCTTAGAATTGAAATAATTTGTAAATTTTAAGATTATTTTTACAATTTTATTGCAGAGATGTATTTTTTTTAGTTAGAATTTACAAGTAAATTAAAAGTTTTTCATTGAATTTTTTTAATGTATCTGCCATAGTTAAAGCTTCAAAGATTAGACATTACTTTTATTCACATAATAATTGGGCAACTTTTAGTACAATTAATACGCTAAGAATATTTTATTTCGTACCAGCAGAGAAATACTACTTCTATCATAGAAAAAAATATACAGTTTTTTATCCCTCTTGGTGGCTTTAAAAACTGTTTGCGCTTTTAAAAAGAGAGCAAGCAGGTTCTAGCAGACTTAGCAAAGGCTTTCCTTTGCAAATATTTTAAGAGCGCCGGCGAAATGAGACAGACACTCAATTAGGACCCGTATATACAAGTAAGATAGGACGTACTCTAGGATCTATTTGCTTTAATTTAGTTTTAGTATTTTTTTAACATACATTAATCAATTTGACGTACTAAAGGAACGCATGTTTCGGATGACCGTTATTTAGTTTTAGCAAGTTCATATGTTTGATAGAACATATTATAATACGCTATTTAAGATTTTTCTGAATCGGTAAAGTCCAATTACTTTTAGCAATTATAATAATAATCATCATCATCAGCCCGTTATCGCCCACTGTCTCTCTTCCAGTAATTGATTTCTTCTAATAACAATAATGGTAGAAATTTATTTCAAACTGATTCTACTGACTGTTTGTATCCAGCACATGCTGAGTAGGGGTTTATAATTTTATTTAATTAATTTATAAAAAATCCAACGGAATATTAAACTGTTTATTTTTACTATTATTGTTTTCATAACTATACTCTCTCTTGAGTCGTATTCCTCATGACTGAGGGTCGTGACTCCCCCACAGAATTAATCCGCTAGGGGAGTTTTCTTGGGCAGATACATCGTGGTGGGCGCCCAGGTCCTTCCACGGAAGACACATGTCCTCGGATATTGTGGTCCTCAAACATGTCGGTTTCCGCACGATGTTTTCCTTCACCGTTAAGCGAGTGCAAATCCACACATAACTTGAAAATACAAGTCATTGGTGTAGGGCCGGATTCGAACCCGGGATGTGTCTGAATGAAAAGCACACACTGGAACCGCTACGCCACACTCGCTCAACTCATAACTATACAAGACCATATATAAAATGAATGAAAGAAAGAAATGTTTATTAAAATCATTAACATTACAAATAAATAAGTAATTTTATGCATTATGCAACACTATGATTTCTTCTCATAATTGTCACGTATGTCAATGATTTGAACCATTTATTTTTTGTTACTTATTTAGCAGTGGGTCGAGAAGGGCTGAAGATGATGATGATGGTGATGATACTTATTCAAAATCCCTATATGTGTCTCTCACCAGCCCCCTTTAGACAAGAGGCCGTATTTTAGTGTGCGTATTGTCGCTCACTTATGGAATAGAAAGACCAATGTATGGGATTGACAGCGCTCCGCGGGGGGAAATATTACGTCACTTACTAAAATATGCCTCTTGTCTAAGGGGGCTGAATCCGTCCCTGCTAAGTTTGCCTGGCGGTTCGTTTTCACGGCCGAGCGCGGCTCCACTTCAATTAGACACCAGCCGGGAAATTAGCTCGACACGTAACGTCTCATAAATTCATTTATATGCAGATTTACCCGGAAAATGTTGCTTTGCCTTTTGCTGCGGAAAATATGATGCTTTGATTTTTCACGCGCTTGGGGTAGTTATAGAGGGTGCAGAACGTTAAAGTTTGGGAAACAAAATTAGAAAGCATTTACTGCTAACATAATTTATAGTTTAGTTCACCCTGAGCTTACTTAGCCTAATACTATAACAAAAGTACGTGGAAGTGCAGTACCTGTTTATGAACGCGTATATGCTTGGCCCTAGTTATGAAGGTATAAAATATCACGAGTCGTTATTAAATAAACAATAAAAATACATGTCATATCACTTTGTGTACTTTGTGCTACGAATTATCGTAGACATGCTACATTTCCGTAGCACTACTACGGTTTCTTAGCGTTTGGTAACATCATTTTAAATTTACAATAAACTAGCAGTGCGCGCGACTTCGTCCGCCTGGAATAGTTATTTTGCATCGTATTTCTTTTTGCAAACTACCTCTTCAGCTTTATAAATAGCTTCTACCCACGACCGAACCGTTTTTGCAGCTCACGCAACGGAAGCCCTCAAAGATGAATAATTAACCCCGTTTTTTCCACATTTTCCATTGTTTCTTCGCTCCTATTAGTTGCAGCGTGATGTATTATAGCCTAAAACCTTCCTCGATAAATGGTCTATTCAACACAAAAAGAATTTTTCAATTCGCACCAGTAGTTCCTGAGATTAGCGCGTTCCAACCAACAAACAAACAAACTCTTCAGCTTTATAATATTAGTATAGATTAGAGTAATACAACGAGTAATATAATATAATAAAACGAGTAATAAAAAATACTTTTCTTGTGACATCGATAGCACTGTTACACAAATAAAATTAAACTTAGTTTTGACTTACTTCTAAGTAGATACTAAGTTACCCCAGCATCGATTGCCTTCCACTTAGCGTGTAAACTCACTAAAGCCTCTCAGCGGGAGTTCAGTCGACACCTAATTTCAGATTAGGGGCTTCCGTCCGCTCCGTAACATGCATCAATCTGATCTAGACTAGACAGGAGATATCGACTTGTACGAGAGGAGATATCGGATACTTTGATTCACGACTTGGGTTGCACATTCTTAGAGTAAGTTGTAAAAATGAATTTAAAATTCAATATTTACACTATTCCACTAATCTTATAAAAGCAATAAAGTGCATGTGTGTGTATGTTTGTAACTTTTTCAGGCTCTATCGGCTGAACCGATTTGGATGAAATTTGGTATGGAGATAGATTGTAACTAGGATTAATACCGTTTCCTTTATACTCTGGATGAAAAAAAGTAACACCGTAGGGCGCTGCTAGTAAAGACCAAAAGTTATGTGGATTTATACTTGCTCTGCGGCTAATGTATTTTTTTTTACGAACCAAAACCTACTATGTACATCGTTACTTAAAAGTACTTTGCAAATGAGTTAATTCTATACAACAATCACAATCAGCCCTACGCAAGGAGGTATACTGATATCGCTTCAGGTGACTTCCGGTCAAATGCCTGACTGTAAAATTATAAAAAAACGACGTAAGGAGGTGGGTTCTCGGAGAGACATTAGTCATTTTTCTCCTGAAACAACACGTACAGCTGCCAGCATCAACGACATCTAAAATAGTGTCTACTGATTGGTTATAACCCTGTTATACCACAGCTATACTTAGTTTTCGCAGACGAGGCTATTTTCCGTCTGCTGCGCTAATCGGCGGGCGTCAGCTCAGCTGGGCGTGAATTACGCTTCATGCTTACCGCCTAACGCTTACCAACCATACCGCGCTGTTACCACTTAACGGGTATAGTCTAGCTACTTTTGGAAGGGTAGTAATGTGTAGGGTTAGTGGTTGAAAGTAATTGTGTTGGTGAAACTTGGATCGAGGACTTATTAGTTGATCAGTGTCAGATTTTTAAAGCCGTGCCCTTATGAATAACATGAAATAGAACTATTTCAGCTACAGTGGCTCCTCGTATACATACAATGTACATACTTTTAGTCTTCTTCAATCCTTAGAACTTAAAAAAAATAATGAACTGTTAATTAAAATATGATAAATTAAATTGCCGCAAAACACATACTACGCAACCAACTGAGGCAATACTTTATTATAAGAATAACTTGTACTTGTATAAAGGTTTGTAAGTGTTTTAAATGAACTTTCACTTGCACTTGAAAACAACAAACATTTGAACAAAAAACACGTACATCTCTCACATTTTCACGAGAAAAAATCCTCACGCTATCATTATTCGTGCAAGGAAGTAAGTCCATCCATCAGCTGGCCTCGCTTGGTTGCACAGGAACAGATAAATTGTCTCTCACTTGCACAAACACTGGCGTTGATCTTGATATGTAGATATTGTAGCAGGAGAAACAAGAACATTATGAATTCACTACTTTTTGCACTACCTCAAAACTCGCAACATTAAAGATAACCTGTTCTTGATATCGGGAAATTTGTATGAAAAACACCTTAGATAATACTTGCTGGTGCCCGCGACTTCGCCCGCGTGAAATAGTTACTACCATAAAAACGGTTCTAGTGAGTTAACCTTAAAATATAGACTAATGTTTCGGACATTTTGTTAGAACATTTCAAGAGGAATAATTCTTTCATACATATTTTTTTGATATATTGAACCGTTTTCGAAGCGCACGCAACGGGAGCCCTTAAAGATGAATCATTTTCCCCGTTTTTTACACATTTTCCATTGTTTCTTCGCTCCTATTAGTTGCAGCGTGATGTTATATAGCCTAAAGCCTTCCTCGATAAATGGTCTATTCAACACAAAAAGAAATTTTCACTTCGCACTAGTAGTTTCTGAGATTAGCGCGTTCAACAAACAAACAAATTCATTAGCTTTATAATATTATTAATAGTATAGATATGTAAAATCTTATACATCTTGAATAATACCCAACAGATATCTAAAAAGATATATTTACATCAACACTATCATTCAGCGGGCCACGCTTGGTTTTTTTTTTGGTCACACACCCGTAAAGTAAACAGAATCATACACATATTACCGAGTTAAATTTTGAACTCCGTCGTATTCGCTTGCACACTAGCATGTGATAAACTTGATATGTAGGTATTGTACTAGGAGGAGAGAAATGAATGGAAGTATTATCTTACATATAGAAGTTTGTATAATAACTATTTTCAGGGGTGCGAAGCATTATCGCTGGAATAAACAAGATTGTTTAGAAAATAGATCTAGATCACATTCAATGATATGTATAATTTGTTTAGCGGACAAGAATATCATACTGCAAATATTCTTATTCTTACTGAACTTTGTAACAAACTCATCATCGTGGTAGAAAAAAAACCTCTTCACTGTCCTTTTCAACTAAAATAATACTTTTTGGGCAGGATTTTTAATAATTTGAGCTTCACGCACACTTAATATCACAATTCCTAGGAAAATTCTATCACAATATTTTGATATCATCTACTTGCTAAAGAAAGCCGAAACCATATGATAATAGAGCTGAAAGCAATTTCTTTCGCAACAAAAACACATTTGTTCCAGAAGGTTCCGTGGCCGCCATTTTAAGACGCAAATGGTAAACGTGCGCATACATATTCATTGTTATCTTATGTGGGCTTACAAAAATCATACAAGCATATAAAATGATATGGCATTATTTGGTCAGCAGATTTTATTACTATTGGCGTTATATTTACATACATTCTACGTTTATTGTAAGATGTTTGTGAATGAAATTGCAATGACTGAATACGTTTATTTGCAAAATCCATTATTGTCATTTAATAAATTAAATAGATGTGATCCTTCCATACATATTGCTGGTATTTATGAAGAAAATAAATATTTAGCCACATGTTTCTTTCTTTTGAAAGAAACATGTGCCTAAATATTTCCATATGATCATCATTATGATCCCTTTCCAGGCATTTATTTTTATCATACAATGATATATTATACCTTATTATCGTCATGTTTTATGTTACTATTAGCGGTAAATTTTAGTTAGATAATAACTTCACAAAAATTTAAGAAAAAAATCAGCTTCCTGATAAATATATTCTCACATAAAATGAGCCTACCTGCGCTTCATGTGTTTTATTTACTCCCAACATTAGGTACTTATTCCTTTCCGACGCCAATTTGCATCTAAAGGAGGTGGTTAAACATTGCTGCCTTCTATTTAGGTAAAGCAATTTTTTGGTTCTGATACGAAATTATTTAATTTATATTGGTTGCTTGAATAGAAAGATAAAGGTTAATTTGGGCTTCATAGTATAATATAAGGTATACAATTCCATACTCTACTATCAAAAATATCGGACTCTGTTAAAGATAAAGATAAAAGATAAAGAATCTTTATTGATAAGTACTGTAAAGTTGTAACATACATAGGTATAGGTAGGTATAAGTACTAATATCATAGAATATGCTACACAAATTACAATACCTCGTCAAATTGAATTTATAACATTTACCTTTTATTGGTTTTAGATATAAATGACCGTGCTGCGATCACTAATTTTCTTGAATGTATTTATAACAAATGTAATCGGTTAAGAAAGTAACAAAAATATCCGAAAAGTGAAATAAGCATTCATTCCAATAAAACGTGAGCAAATTCTCAGACAGTAAAAAAAACATCTAGGTACATAAAATCATCGCTTTGTGGAGTAAAATTGAGTTGTTATCCTGATATTCATATTATTGTAATGAGAAATAATGGGCGTGCAGCTCGTCAGCTGTCAGGTCCAGGCCGCGGTGACTAGGCAATATCCCGTATTGACAGCCACTGATTACATCCAACATTGGTAGATACTTTAGTTAGGAGTACTTTTTAAGGAGAGATTCTATATTTTCTAATCGTCTTTTTTAGATAAGAAGCTACTTTTCACACAAGCAAAGCTGCAAGTTTCTATTGGTTTCACTGGTTGATTATTTAGTTACGAAGCAGAAACACTTTTAAAGTCATTGTACGTACTCACGTTACGCCACTAAACTAGTTCGTTATCAACCGCGCTCTAATGTCACGGAGTATAACGAGGGTACATTGAATATATGTACTTTATGCCACTAAATTTATTGATTGTTACTTTGCTATAAAGCAGTAACACTTTTAAAGTCATTGTACGTAATCACGTTACGCCACTAGACTAATTCGTTATCAACCGCGCTCTAATGTCACGGAGTATAACGCCTCAATGTACATTGAATATAGGTAATGGGTACCACTCAATTTAATAATTGTTTATTTGCTATACAGTAGTAACACTTTCGTCATTGTACGTTATCGCGTTACGCCACTAGACTAACTCTTTATCAATCTTTATGTCCTTGATTATCGTTGTTTTTTGTGTGTTTGTTAGACAGAGAATACAGTACCAGTTAGGTACTGTATTCTCTGTCTAACTCAGGTTTTTGAAATTATTAATCGCATTTATGTTGTTCAAGCTGTGTACACTTATTTTAGGAATTTGTTCTGGATCAAAACCAGTTTTGAAAGTATACTTAGCTTATTTGTGAACACATTCTGTTTTGTGTACCATTATAAATAAATAAAATCGTGCTTTATTCAACGCCCAATATATACATTTATTGTATGTTGGTATTGTATTCCACTAAACTGAACATTTGCTAATTTCCTATGAAGCAGTACACTTTTAAAGTCATTGTACATAATCACGTTATGCCACTAGACTAGTTTGTTATCAACCGTGCTCAAATAAATATGAATCACAAACAAAATAACCGTTATAGGTTAGAAAATCTAGTTCTTTTTACATTGAATAAACTGTAGAACAATGTATGTAAGAAAATGGTAATAAATAAATTCATATTTTGTTGTATTGTATTTGTAACAAAAACAACAAATATGTCGGTAAAACGAAAAAAGATCGTTACAGAAACATTGCTAGAAAAGTTATGTTTCCGATCTACATGACAACAATGGGGGTATTTCAAAATAAGACCGTTATATCATTTTTTGAAAAAAAAAAACTGTATTTACGATCTATTTGGTATAGTTTTATAAAATATATAAGTAGTTGCACTAACCTTTATCCTTTGAGCTGGTTGATGAATTGCTTAATTTTTGTACCAAACGTCGAATTTTCGACGTTATTTTTAAAATCCGATGCTCCTTTTCCTAATTTACCACTTGAAAACATGAAATAAACACTTTTTTCCACGAAAAATTCAAATAGTAAAATTCAACGAAATTTATGATGTTGCGACGCCCGCACACAAGAAATGAATGAGGTTTGACAGGCGGACGGCGCTACAGGCGCGACATTGACAGTGACATTTGTTCAAAAGTTTTTTTTTTGGTGTTTTTATTTTCACAGCTATAAAAAGTGTGACGCCTAGTACATACAGATGTGAGACTACATAGTTAATAAAGAAATCTCGAGCATGTAACGTCGTCGTAGTATAATTAAAATTTGAGCGTGATCTTGCTTGTTCTCTTATCTACTAATGGTAATCTGCGTCTATCGCTTACAAATTGCTTTTGCCGTAGAACCAGAACGTGATTTATATTCCGGCAGAGCTTATTTTGTATTGGGATAATATAAAATCAATACATCCCTCATAAATAGGACGGGATAAGCGAAACTATAGCGAGGTGAGCCAAATAGAGGTCTTGTCTCACACGCAAGCATTAGTAAATGGGATATGATGATGTACAGAGGTTATCGGGCTTTCTATATAGAGAACAATATTTTCCTGATAAAAGAAAAGTTGGGATGAAATTGGGAGCTTATGATGTAAGCAGCGTAGCCGACTGCATATTACTATTTTTAAGTTTCATGTTTAAAAACAACCAAGTAGAATATAAATAGAAATGACCTGCTAAACTACATAACAAGAATGTGATTGATGCCCTAGCTCGTATATATATATATATATATATATATATATATATTTCATTCCTTCCACTACCAGTATGTCTAATTTAAAATTCTGTTCCTCTTTGTATACCTACGTCTTTGTCTTTGTTTGTTTTCCTGCCTTCTTGTACGTGCGTGACGTCACAGCCAGCCCCAACGGAAGACCAGCGCTGGTTGCTTCCACACAACCAGCATTATGCTGAGTTGGGGCTGTGTTGTGGCAGATTTTTATGTTTGTTTATTATGTTTTTACTCCTGTGTGTTCTTCTGTTAAATCTGTCACAATAAATGTTTTCTTTCTTTCTTTCTTTCTTTCTTTGATTAGTTGAACTGTTCTGTCTTTTTAACTCATTGCCTTGCAGTGAGTTTTTTTAATAAGAGTTACAAAAAAATGTTTAACTAAGTAGCTATTAGCTCATTGATCGGTTTTTAAGGCAGGTACACGTAAGACTGTACATTAATAATATAATTTATAAAATCTTCCGGCTTCCACCTAGTAAACTCTATTACACTTGAACAATCCATTTATTTTAAAAGTCTATCAAAAGATGTTTTTAAAAGCCACAAAAAGTAACGTATGTGTTTGTGTTGTTCCAGTGCTGCATCATGTGGCATCGTTACTTACCGCTCAAGTTGCTGATGTGCGCGGCCACCCTGGCTGCCGTGTGCGCACAAACTGGTATGGCTATGTGATGTATACGTACTATGTACTAACATTTAAATAAATATACCATAGACTACTCTTTATCGTTACACAGAAAAAATAAAAATAGATTGAGAATCTTTATTGATACTGTAAAGTTACAACATACATACATATAAGTACTTCTTCTTCGTATCGAATAAGAGTGGCCAACTCTGGTACCGAGAGTTTATCAAGCCTACATGTACCTATGTATATCTCAGAATATGCTACACAAATTACAATATCTTGTCAAATTGAATTTACTTAAAACATTTGGTTTTAATAAAACTTTACAAGTTTTATTATCAAAATAATGACAATTATTGTTTTAACATCATGTAATATAAATAGTGTCACATGTGAGCTTTGCTCGAGAGATAGATGTCACGTGATGATGATGGAGTGAGCTAAGCCGCTTCAAATGATATGACTGGGTAGGCACGCTCCATTTTAGACTGTCCCGTGCTAAGAAAATAATTTTAAACTTCCAGAGACAGATCCTCCAACGACTGCATCCAGCAAGCCCGCCGCATCCAGCACTGCAGCGTCCAGCACTGCGTGGGAGGTGGAGCCGCTGAACGAGGGCCAGGCCATACAGAAGGCACTGCAGTACCTGCTGCAGCACCGCCAGCCTGACTGGGGCTGGGGGAATGACACGCACCATGTCGTGCTCACTCTGCAGGTCAGTGTCACCACCACCACCATCACCACCGCGGTGGGTCCAGAGAGTTTGCTGCATGAGACTTGCTAGAGCCACCAGCAGCTGGTTCACATTTCTTTCGATATCAGAAATGGTTTCTGTATCATGTCAAGATTTGTTTTGTAATCAGCTAGTACCTTATTTCTACTTTTATCGGTAATATTGAATACCTAAAATTATTCCGACTAAGAACTGAATTGATTTTATTCTCAATACAAAGATTTCCAAATTTTGATTAACTTCAATATAATAAATATTATAAACTCATACGAGTCCGAAATAATAGGTATATTATCCAAATCGGTAGAATCAATTCACACTAGTGTGTATTGCAGCTGGCCAACAACACCGGCAAGGAGATCGAGCAGCAGGGGCTGGAGATGCAGCTGTCTGCCAAGCAGATGGAGATAGAGATCCTGCTCATGATGTCCAAGTGAGTGTTCTAGAAACATTCTTGAGTCAACCTCTAGAAACGATATCTAATCAAAGCTTATCATTGCTTGTTTTATCGCTCATTGAATTGATCATTTTGAATTAAAAAAAAAATCTCTCGTTTTATTTTACACCATTCTACCAAAACTCAGATATGACCCAGGACACCGGGCTTTATAAGTGTAAGTACGGTTCCAGGGATACGAGTACAAAGTCAGTAAAATTATTGCAGTCTAATACATTGTAGTCAGAAACTTGGTCCAAAATTGTTTGTGTATATCACCACCCCAAATCTCCCACCCCAGACACCACGAGTCTCCCCCGCCGCTGGGCCGGCTGGCCGCCTACACGCTGGCGCTGGGTGCTCTCTGCAAGGACCCACGCTCCTTCCACGGCCGCGACCTGGTGGCCGCCCTCCTGCACCGCGAGCCGCCTCACGACCTGGAGTTTGCCTACGCGACCCTGGCTGCCTGCTCCTCCGCCGCGCACGTGAGACGTCGTCACATCAGGCGTCTGTTGGATATTGCTAATGCTGCTGCAGATCATAGTCTTGGTGAGTTGTAATAGTAAAATTTATTTGGGGTCGTATAAGGTCCGAGGAATGACAAAAACAGCATAATTTATAAATACATACCTAATTATGTTAACGACCACCACGCCAATATTATTTTTAAGTACCCTTTGTTATATGATATAGGCTCACGCTTGACTACAACTTGCCTGATGTTAAGCAACGTTATAATCTACGATCTAGCGCGCTTGCCTAGAAGTAACCGGTTTACCTTCTAGGTTAGGTAAGCGTGTTACAACCTAGTCTCTTCCATGCAATGTTCAACATCAGGCGGGCTGTAGACAAACGAAAACATATCCCAATTAAGAAAAAAATATCTCGGAACAACGCAGGTAAAGCAGCGGGCAGTCACTCACTAGTCTGACACTTGTATTTAAACTCAAGAGAGTTGGTTTGTTAGTTCCAAGAGTTTATATACCTAATGTAATCTCTCTGTAGACACGATCTCGATGGTGATCCTGGCGCTCCGGTGCGTGGTGCAGGACCACCGGCACCGCAGCCTGCTGCACTTCGTGCGCCGCCCCATGGCGGGGCTCGCGCGCCAGCAGCACCCCGACGGCAGCTTCGGGACTCTCACCACCACTGCGCTCGCTATACAGGTCAGTAGGATGGAGGGAAGAGACTACCTTCTTGGGATCTTCAAAGCGATCTATAATAAAACGTGAACTATACATCATAAAAGGCGTATCCAGATAAACATAGCATAGTAATATAGCAAACATGTTATATAGCTGTGTAACAAAAAAAAAATTATTCAATATCGAATCACTCATTCGTAATTCAGGAGATGTTTGGGAACTTCTTATTTTTATTTCACTCCCTATAATTCAAGACTCACAAAACTCTTAATAGCTAGTGTCGTAATCAACAGTAGTGGAAAACCCTTACTCTATTATTATCGTTGATCGTTCTGCACTACCATCAAATCTCAACAAACCTTTGACAACGTTCCAGGCCCTAGAAGACTCGGAGTCAGGCCCAGGCGCGCACCAGCACTGGTCGCTCCCGTCGGCTCGGCGCTGGCTACTGGAGCGGCAGAGCGCTGACGGCGGCTGGGGCGACGTGGCCAACACCGCTGCGGCGGTGGCCGCGCTTACCCCCGCCTCGCTGGCCGCCGTCCGCCCGCCGCACTGCAGCGACAAGCTGCTCGATAGCAAAAACGAACCTTTGGGCAAGTTTGCAAGTGGTTTGGCTAGTAATTTGTGCTCTTCGGTGTTAACCATTATACCTATATTTGTAACGAAAATTGTGGTGAGGACCCGGACTGCCGTTACCGTGGTAAACTGTCAATAGGTAACAGTAGCATTTACTGTTTAATTACTTACTTACCAATACTTGCTTTAAAAATGCATAGCATTTTGTAAATTTTTAGATATGATATTTAATACTGTTACAAGTCCTTAACTGGCATTAGAAATTAGGTTAGGTGTAGGCACAGCCGAACAGTTAGTTTAAATACGCATCTCTAGAGAAGAATTCAAATTACTGGGTGTACCTACCATACAATATTAGGCTTCTAGAACCTAAGTCACAGTTAATTAGTAATTATCTATTAGTAATTATGTTTCCAGACAGCAACGGCGGTGACGGCAGCATCAAGCTGGCGTACCAAGCGGGACACACCAGCAACGACTCCGACGCACGGAACGTCACCTTCACGTACACACTGTGGCTCGGCACCAACGTTACTGAGAACTATACGCTGCAGATGGTCGCGCCGAGGTGAGAACAAGAACTAGAGTTGTTCCAGCGCTAATCTATTATAACTAGAACTGAGGGGTTTTGTAGACCAACGTTGGAAGCAATCTTGATAACGCTGGTTGGCCGCAAACAGCATTTGAACACCATTGGCACCATTGGATGATGATATGGCCTAAAAGGAATAGCCCAAGGCTTAGTCATTGGCAAAATATTGTTTTATTTTGCGTAAATGGCTTTATTCTCTAAAATTGTAACAAAAATATCCTATGGTAATTTTATTTAATTAATAAAAAAATACCCTAAACAGCATTCACTAGTATGATTAAAACGCCAACCTTAACATTTCCAGAAACGTATCATTCTACCACGTGATGCAAATGGCCGCGGAGCAGGAGCCGAAGTTCAAGTTCGAAGCCAGCGAGTGGCCCAACGGTCACTATGTTCACACCCTGGCGGGACACAAGGAGGAGCCCATGGGGTACCACTACTGGCTGCTGTACCGACTGCCTGAGACTCCCGACCCGACCAGCCCGCCTGGCAACCAACTTGTCGCACCAGTTGGTAAGATAATATTCCTTTTTTTATTTCACTGGTGTCATATAAGCTTTGGGTTCAAATCCCAGTCTACGTCATATTACGCTGGATAATTGGCATTACATACTATGACAGGGCAAATGGAGTATCTATGGCCAGCCAGTATTTGCTGCTGTAACAAAGTTGTGGATATAGAAATCTTGACTGGTCTTGGAAATGGGAAGGGATTGTATAGGAGAAAAAACAATAAGCTGATTGGGGACAAAATATGGCTACATGTAGCAAATTCAATGGTCCAAGCATTACATAGTGGTTTGATGATGAAGAGTGTAACAACTAGCTATATTTTTTTGCTACTTGGTCTAAGAAGTAAAAATAAATAATTAAAAATATATTTTCCAGGAGTGGACGACTTGCTGGTAGAAGATGGAGAGCACTATCTCTTCTGGTACAAGAAGCTGTAACTCTATAACCAACATCCATCACAGTTGCCGCCAAACATCTTAGCGCTTGTGAGACAGAATGAGTCATCTCACTGGGAAACAAAAACCAATCGTATTTCCCTCTTTATCATTTTCTCGTTGCCGCTTTTGGTGTCCACTGAATTCATACTTTAGGTTTTTTCACAATCATTCCTTAACATTTTCAGTAAACTTATTTAATAGGGATATGATTAAGAAGATTAAGACAAAGCCTAGAAAGTTTATTTTCTTCATTCAAGGCAAGTATTCAGCACATAGTCACTCCCACCTCATGCGATCTGGTGGTCATAATTGTTTAGTAGCTTTTAGTATATTTTGTATCAGGTTCATAACTAGTTACTTACCGTGTAGGTACTTGTATCAACTTTATTTCTAGATAAAAGTACCTACTTAAATGTTTTTTTTTTATTGACTTTTTAATAATATTCATATGGTCTCATTTATACAGTGTTTGTTTCATATGATATTACAATTAACTTCTAAAACCTAATTATGTTAGTTATATGATAAAATTTATATCAAGTCTTTCAAAAGCCAAATATTAGAAAGTTCGAGCGTTTGCAAAAATTAACCGATCTCCATTGTATGATTTATTATTACTGTTTACTTAGTACATAAACTTAAATAATATCTTCACAAATATAGAATGATAGAAAGATATTTATATAGAATACTTATTTCCCCTTTAAAACCCAAAAAATGTATTAAAACTAAGAATTCTGTGACAAGCGCATTTGTTTTTCGTTTTATAATATAGATGGCGCTGTTTCTGAAATAAAATGTATCGTTTATTATCTTCTATAAGTTCTGCAATCTATGCATTTATTAACCGATTTCGAATAAAGGAGGTTATCAAGTCTTCTGAAAGTTTTTTTTTTTTATTTATCAGTACGATATTTGTATTCCAAATCAAATTAAGGTTCCAAAGCAATAACCGTATATTATTTTAGACTACCGTTTAGCTGTTGAAAGAATCGATTTCTCAGCTCCAATAAAATGATAAAAGATAAATGAAAATACAAAATTACATACTATACTTACAAATGTGTTTAGCATTCACGCATCTGATTACCTTTTGCTGTGAATCGCATTCTCTGAAAAGGCTTTTATTAGACTTTTGGAATCATTTCAAATTATTATAAGACGTTGCATGTAAAATAGCTGTTACCCGATACATACCTATGATTCATATTGTATTTAAACTTAGGTAAACGTTTTCAGACTTTAATGAAGTAATTATAAATTAATAGAAATGTTATTAGAGGTAACCATTTTGTACCTACATCCATGAAATAATGTTATCAAACTACCTTGTAATACATATTACAAATTTCATTATTTTTGTCGTATAATTAACTTAACCTAGTCATATAACCTTCAAATTGCAAAATTCAAATTTTAAATGCAAAATTGAAAGAAATATATATTTTATTACATAAGTAGTCATTGAATATTAGTTCCCGTATTTCGCTCGTAGATGGCGCAATTATTAAAAATATAGATTTTTCAAATGATTACCACTAAAAACAAATTTCACATAACATTTAATATTAGATTAATTAATAAATAATCCGTATTGGATAGACATAATCACGTTAGAGACTGAGCGAGTCGAGCGATATCCGTGAGCGTGTGTTAGTGTACGTTTTTATTGTATTACTTACTGGACAGTTCTTAATAAACTTTGAAAATAATTGTCTTTGTTTCATTTATTTAATTACCTACTAGCTTTTGCCCCCATTATTAAACATGTAAACCGTCTTTTTGAATTACACTATCTATTAAAAAAAACTGCATCGAAATCCGTTGTGTAGTTTTAAAGATTTTAGCATGCATAGGTACAGATTTAGGGATAGACGCGGGAAGCGACTTTGCTTTATAATATGTAGTGATATTACTATTATATGCGTTATCTAGTCTCCACTACACAAGGGTTTGCTTACTATGGGTCTAGAGGGCGCTGTATGTCCCGGAATATTTATTCATTTATTTATATCACAGAAGACAGAAGTAAGGCTATCCCTTTTTTCTAAAATATGTAAATTATCTAAGCTTAGGTACCTATTACCACATAAAGGAGGTAACATTACTTATATGTACCTATTGCATAAATGAAATACGAGTTTGCATCGTTATTTTGTTGTAACCAAGTAACCGATATGCTATCAGAGAAATAGATAGATATAATAGTATACTTATTGTTAATGAATAAAGCATGGTCTAAGATCCAACGTTTATTAAATTTGTACAGTTTACACATAACACCGATGACAACATACTCTATAGGCACACTTGGAAATATGACTCTTCTTTATTACTTTTAAGTAACATAGGGGTATATTTATTAGTTAACTAATAAAAATACTCTTACGTTACTTATAACTATTCAAACAGGTGAACCCAAAAAAGATCTCTAATAATACAAATACAATACAAATACAAAAATGTGTTATTGAATCATTGAATATTTTCTTAAAAGGCGTTAAAACTGTAGCAATTTATGTTTTTAGCTATTTAAGACAACGAAACCACAAGACGACATTTTGTTTGTAGTAGGTTAAGTAATGCTGAGGTATGACCTTTTTGACGCACGGGATACATCAATGTATACCACCTTTGTATTCTATCTGTTTTTCCACTTTTTTGTTTTTATTCTTGTGTTAAAATAAATGTTTTCTTTCTTTTATAATGTATTTTATTTTAGAAGAGTCACGTCCTTGCCGGCTGACACTAGGTACACCAATACATTACAACTGTGCACATTAAAGGCGAAATACAAAATTATCTCCTAAATATATTGCATCAAAAACCGGGGAAAGATCTGGATCTCTCTTTCATATAAATTCTTTTTTTCTTTACTAATTTAGAATATACAAAAAAGTTTATGTATAAAAATTATGAATACATTATGGGTGCATTAAATTTATAATTATATACAATTTTAAATATGAACTTCAATGTTGCCAGATATGAGCGGCGTGGAAATGTATTGCATAAAGTAAATTATCGTGATTTATTGGCTAGATCTTTGAAATTTTAGTTTGTTTGTGTGTGCATTTAAGCCATATACCAATAGCAATAATGTCTGAAGAAAAGATATAACTAAATTCTATAATTTAACTATAAATAAAATGCATTTTATTACAACCACATATCCTGCCTTAATAAAATCTAAACTGCTTTAATTAGAAAGAAAATATTAATAATAAACATTCCCTTTCTCTTAACTCAAATTAAAATGATATATTCCATATAACTATAATTTTATAACTATCGTTATATACTTTGACATCTGCTATCTACACACATATAATACAAATATACATACAAAATTTATTTACATAAATATGTATTCATAGATTATACATTTTGTGCATAAATAAAGCTCTTTACATATCAATATATGTAGTAAATGAGAATACATAAAAATAATAACAACTATTTTTTTTTGACTCGACAAATACGATTCTTTGTATCTAAATTTGAAACAAACTAAACTAGTTTCTAAAAAGAAAACTATAGTCTGACCACTAAAAAAGATATTTCATTTGACAGAGCGCAATTTAAGAAGCAAAAAAAATAATCACGAACCATATTGCAAAGCTATTTCTTAAAATACAAGGAATCATAAAAGTATAGTATATTCAATAACAAGTGAAATAAATAAAAACCAGTAACAAAATTGTCTTGTGCATTATCTGTTAAGTACTTGGTACTTATACAATTATTATATTATATTCATAATAAATATTTCACACTCAATACTATGCAACTTCATAGGCATGTATAAATTAATACATCAATATCATATTTTATTATTCGAAATAAAATGGAAAATGCTGCAAATTGTATACAGGGTGGCACAAAATAATCATTGTTCTCAATTCACACTCAAAATTACAACTTTCACGTCAAAATTCTCGATCGTTCGATTTTATGGTGAGAGGGAAAAACCCAGCAATATTCCATTGGATTTTGTACCAAATTATATCTTTCTATACACACAATTTTATAAAATCTCAACATTTAATACTGCGATACTATTCCTTTTAAATATGGCTTTATCCCAAGTAAAATCAAATAAATAACAACTAAAGAAGCATATTGAGTCCACCCTGTATATACAAAATAACGATTCTTATTATATCACATAGTACCGGAGAGGTCAGTAGTTGCAAGTCAAATCACTTTCAATTCTGGCTAGAATATCATATATTCTGATTACTATCGAAGAAATATTACAAGTCACACAATCACATATGAGAAGCTTTGAGAAATAATAAAAAGTCCCAAATTCTGGGGTTGAAGCAGCGCCATCTAGTTTTAATAGGTGTCTGTTTCTTGGATAATCCGCTAGATGTCGTTAAAATAATTCAGTTTAATGCTTATTTTGTTGAAACGTGATATTTTATCAGTTCTTTTTCAGATATTTAGATCAGATAATTTTATTTCGTCACACATATTCAGTGTTTTAATGATAAATTGTCCATAAATTAAAATACCATTTCTTCGATAGCACCGTCCGCGCGTGTAAATGGAGCGCTAACCTTTAAGCAGCTGGTGCTGTGATTCTGTTCATGACTGTAGTATAGGCCAGTCCTAGCGCCCAGGACACTTCGTGCCCATTTACTTTCTTGAAGAGCTGGAACGGAAAATAAGAGTATTTTAGAAATATATGGTTTTGTTGAGTTGAAGAGATAAGTAGCAGGCATATTAGTAAAAGTGGGATATTATTTATGGGTTAGTTTTTTAAGTCTCGCAAGTACGAAGCATATTTAAAAAACATTATAGAATAAGATCAGTATACAGCTTATACTTATTAACATATCTGATAGGATCAATGTTGACGTTCAAGGATGGAGGCAATGTCAAAAAACTGGAAAAAACCATGAGGGCGAACCCCAATGTACTGAACTGACCAGGAACCATTAGATCTGCACCACATTTTACAATAACAATCGAGGCCTTTCACAATGAGCTATTTTATAAGGGAAATGGAAACCGGATTCGGTGGATACACGTGCCAAATATATGATCCAAATATCTTGCTTAGTGTTAGAAATCAGTTATTAACAGTAGTCTTATAATGGGACATATTTGACCCACGTGTATTATGTAGTTACTTACCGAGATAGGTTCATTGTCCTGTATCTTGTACGCGTCCTGCAGCAGAGTGACGATGTACACCAGGTCGATGCAGGCGAAGGGTTGCTCCACGTTGGAGGCGGAGCACGCCTTGTACGCCGTGCTGCGGTACTGGGACACGGACACCGTGCCGCCCTTCGTCATGTCTGGAAGAAGAAGGAAGAGTTGGTCAGGTCGGAGCTATTACTGAGTTCAGTATGAGTTGATCAGTCAATAGTTTCAGTTTTCAGTTTTCAAACAACTTTATTTCACTCATCAGTGATCAGCCAATAGCAAGGCTGATTAAGTAACTTTTAAATTACAACCAATTTTGGTGTTAATCGGGCAGTAATGTAGTATCCATGGTTTGTACGGAGACGATTTTTTAAAGAGACTTCTTAACACCGGACGATTAGAGGTGCAATTAGATGTCACTATTTTTGGTTTAAATTTGTAAAACTTGTTCTCTATTTGTTTCACTTTTATTGCTTTGCTTAATACTTAGTCTATCTTTGTTCAATGCTGGTCGTAGGCCTCCCTTATCCTACACTAAACTGGAAGTATTAATTCGATGCTACCTTAAATTTCCCGGTTTTTTTAATGCGCTCACCGATCATGCCCGCGTCGACGGCCACGTCGTAGAAGTAGCTCATGGCGGCGACGGAGCCCCGCGGCGCCACGCGCGGCTCCCAGTCCAGGGTCTGCAGCACGTACTGCCGCACCACGGCGTGGCACGCCTCGTACGCCAGCCTCTTCTTGCTAGTGGTGCGCGGCGCGCCGCTGCACACGACCAATTATGAGTAGGTATGAATACACTTTTTTTTCGAATATCGTCTATGTACAGATTACTGACCCTCATTAGCTTTATTATGTGTATAGAAGACCTTCAACATTTAACTTCCTGACAATTAATTCTTTAACTTCATATCTGTAGGTATGGTAGGACACTAACTTGGTGTGCGTGCGTACTTACGTACACGCACACATAAATTGCTGCATTATATTTCTATAGTGTCACTGTGTACTCTGTTCATTGGGATACCTATTGGCAGATGAGTGCCTCGCTTAGCGGTCAGAAGACTGGCCGAATCAACAGCTAACCTTTACAAATGGAGTGTGAAAACCGAAGAAAAAACCTTCAGTTGGACCTTTTGCTGGATTAGTGAAACTGATCCAGACTGACTGAATGATTATAACCCAGGGGTCTTCAAATCCAGAGTAAATATGTTTCTCCTAGACAAACGTGCAACATCTTGGACTACAGTGGTGCTTAACAGCAGGCGGGCTGCATGCAAACGTTGGCCTATTCCTTGTAAAAAAAAAAATGAACTATTTCTTTTGTTTTTATTTTTATAAATCTGTAGTGTGTAGTCCATGAATAAGTCCCTCATACCTGATATAATACTGCTTGTTGGCGTAGACCCAAGACTCCCTCTGTATGATGGGCTCCACGCACACGGACACGAGGTGCTCGGAGTCGTTCCCGGCCGCCTCCAGTGTGAACACGCCCTTGCGCGCCGCCAGCAGGCCCAGGTTCAAGTAGCTGGAGACACGGAAACATGTTTACTTTAAAATCAAAGGCATAGAATAAAATGTATATATACTTTTAACACAAGAGATATTTTATTTTTTATTTGACAATAGACAGACACAGACCAACCACAACGCAACCGTCACCAACAACGGTGACGGTACCGTGACGGTTGCAACGTGTGTGCAACCGTCACGTCATCGGAAGCGACTCCTGCGCAAGCTGCGGGAATACGACTTCAGGCGTTTGGGACATTCATTTGTTGCACGCGAGATTTTTTAGATTTTTTCACTCGTCTCGATTACTGGTATATACAGGTGACAATTTAAATTAAATTCAGATTCAGATTACATTTAGATTATTTATTTCACCAGTAATTACAACAAAGTCCTATTTGGCATGTCATTTTTACAATTCAATTGGATACAGGATATTTTTTAATGTATGTAAAACTTCTTATTTTATCTTTTAATCAATTAGAATTGTCTTATGTGCATACCTGTGCGTATACAGGGTGACATTCTCCCCGGCGGGCACCACGTACTGGTCCTTGGCGGGGTAGTGCGGCGCGTCGCTTGCACTCAGCTGGTACGTGATCTGAGTGGAGCCGCCGCCCAGGTCCAGCGCCGCCATTGTGGACGTCTGCATTAGGTCTGGAATTGGGAAAATAAATATGAATCTACTATATAAAAATAAGTCGGGTTTTCCTTCCTGGCGCTATAACTCCAGAACGCACGAACCGATTTCCACGGTTTTGCATTCGTTGGAAATATCTCGGGCTCCGTGAGGTTTATAGCAAAGAAAATTCAAGAAAAAGTTTAACAGAAAAGCGGGAAAACTGGGAAAATCATTTTTTACATACAGCGCCATCTCTGATACATAGCATGTAGTATCATCTTTTAATCCCCAAACGAAATGTTACAAAAACGAAGCCATTTCACATACAGCGCCATCTCTGATACATAGCATGTAGTATCATCTTTTAATCCCCAAACGAAATGTTATAAAAACGAAGCCATTTCACATACAGCGCCATCTCTGATACATAGCATGTAGTATCATCTTTTAATCCCCAAACGAAATGTTACAAAAACGAAGCCATTTCACATACAGCGCCATCTCTGATACATAGCATGTAGTATCATCTTTTAATCCCCAAACGAAATGTTACAAAAACGAAGCCATTTCACATACAGCGCCATCTCTGATACATAGCATGTAGTATCATCTTTTAATTCCCAAACGAAATGTTACAAAAACGAAGCCATTTCACATACAGCGCCATCTCTGATACATAGCATGTAGTATCATCTTTTAATCCCCAAACGAAATGTTACAAAAAACGAAGCCATCTGGTGTTATGGTGTTAATGTTAATTAATTATTCTTAATTGCTAGTTAGCTTTCATTTTTTCTGTAGGCGTTACTGCGACTTATTTGGAAGTATCACGAAATATTAAACTGATTTATGTATAAAGTTGATATAGGACTCCGCATTTTTTATGTTACCAACATAATCTAAAAATATATCTTTCTCTCTTCCTCTGGCTTACTCTTAGAAACAATATGTTACTGACCATGCAGCAAGTTGACGGTGTACCAGATGAAGATGCCCTCGTCGGAGCCGTCCATGATCTCCACGCCGTGCGAGCGCGTGTCGTAGCCCAGTCTGGAATAAAAACAATGGTACTTTAAAAAAACACACACACAAAATATCCACGTGTCTTAGAACAAACGCTGTTGATTATGACGTATTACAGCCGCCCTTACAATATTATATTTACTTGGTTTACAATCATTTACTAAGAGTAATAGAAATAGAGGGGTTTTATTTATTTACTTTAGTTAAAGCCACCTTCAAAAAGTAATCCTGCATAATACCGAAAGTGCTGGTTGGTCTGTTTGGTCATTTATGTATAATACTTCTTTCACACCGCATCATCGAGACGGAGCAGTGTGGTTTTTTGTATGTTGGTTAATAGTATAGGGAGAGAGAGGCAGTTTATTTTTTAGCCCGAAACAACGCGAGGGAAGCCGGTAGCATCCGCTAGTATGCATATAAATTACAGCTTTTGAACAATGTTCGCCAAAAATTGTTAAAAAAATGGCATCTCTTGTAGTAGGTACTTATTCAGATTTTTTAAATTTTCTAACTAGATTACATTTTTGCGATCGCAAAAATAAAAAACGTGTTGCGCTCACAATATTATTGCTTCAAAATATGTGTCGATTTTTTTTTATTATGAAATTTGTTTTGATCTGCGATATATGATAATCGTAGCGTATTTGCAACTTTACTTTATGTAGATAAATTAAAGTAATTTCAACCTGAACATCGGAACATTACACAAGATTATATCAAAATACAAGTCCGTAAAGTCTGCAGTAACACTAAACAAATAACTACCTACATAGTTTTATAAGACATCTTTACTTAATTATTACAGACACACATGCTGCTTAATATTTTATTATCTACAAAGTTCAATTACATACTGTGCCAAGGCTATTGATAAGATACCATGACTTGGCAGATTTTGAAATGGATATTTTCACTCCATCATAATATAAAAATAGTAATTGTACAATCACATTTGAATTTCATGTTGCTGATGAAATAGTCTACTATCAGTCATCATTTTTAATTTGCAAGTAAAGATGATATTTATAAAGAGCAAATTATTTTTTGTGGATCGGATGACACGTTAAATTGTAGGTCCCGGCCGTTTGTCAAGTTCGGCAGTCGTCAAGTCATGTCAAAGGCCCTTAGGGCGGCTTGATAAAGTCTAAACACCAGAATTGGCCACTGTCATCGATAAGAAGAAGGGCAAATTATTTTTAGTGGGTCGGATGACACGTTAAATTGTAGGTCGAGGCCGTTTGTCAAGTTCGGCAGACGTGAAGCCATGTCAGAGGCCCTTAGGGCGGTTTGATAAACTCTCGACACCAGTGTTGGCCACTCTCACTCACATTCTATAAGAAGAATATCAATTCATTGCTTAAACTATAATATGTATTCATACGCGGTCTGTAGCGTCGATGCGCGCTCCTCCGCTGGAGTTACTATTGTTGCTGTGTTTGTTACTCTTTTAGGCGCAACGGGTCGAGGAGTCATGGTGATTTTTGACATAGATGTGGTTTAGAATAACATTTATGACTTAAGGCTACTTTTTCCCCCGGAGTAGCGTGGCTCGACCATATTGATTTCGGGTAGAAAATAACCTTTTAAAAGCTAGTTTGTTTAATAATGTAACACTTTTTTTTATACGGAATAGGCCAACGTTTGCCTGCCTGATGTTAAGCACAACTGTAGTCTAACTAAGATATTGTTTCACGTTTCAAATTCAAATTGTTTATTTATTTACAAAAGACTTAATACGTACAGGTACAGTTTACAGGTGCAGCGAATTATCTGGTACGCGAGGAAACCCTAAAATCTTGCACGAGGTACCGAAATGGTCCTTTAAAGCAAGGTTTGAAAAAAACCACAGCAGCATAATTTTCAATTTTACTTAGTTTGCCGAGGAGAAGCCTATTTACTCTGGATTTGAAGACCCCTGGGTTATAATTTTCTGGAAAAAGGGCTCCAGGTAGTAGTACACTTACTTGTCTATGGCGAGTGCGACGTTGTTGATGAGCTGCTGTGCCTTGTCGGCGGGCAGCAGGCGCAGGCCGGCCGTGGCGCGCACTATGAGCGGCGTCGCCGCGCGCTTCTCCGCCGGCGTGAGGAACTCCGCCTTCTTTATCAGCTGCACTATTGTGTCGGCGCCCTGGGATGTATAATACCATTATATTATTAATCAGTTAGAAGACAAATTTATTATAATTTATTAATATATTTGGGAATTAGTACTAAAATATTGTTCATATTAGTATATTTTGCTAAGTGGTAAACCCGCTCTAAAGTTTTATTAGTAAGTTTATTTGTAGTAAATTTGTTAGTTTAACGCTAACCAGTATTAGATCTGTCTCGGGCATGTCAATCAAACACCGGTTAGCGTTGAACTCATTTATTGTATCGCGCGAGCGGCGCTTATAGATGAACTTATTATCTACCCTACATTAATACAAATTAATTACGAATACGTAACAGGAATGAGCTGATAAAATTATGACTGACCACAGTGTCACTTTAGATGGCATCGCAGGCAAATAAATGCTTGAATATCTAGTGTAAAACATAGTAAAAATCAACAATAAACTCTTAACTTGGTTTCAAATCCTTCACTTACACTGAAATCTACTTTAACAGCGGTAAATTATTATCATATCAGTTGATTTAATATCCAAAAGATTTTTACGAAATTATTTCTGTAAGATAAGAATAAAAAGAATACACGATACTTAGTCAATAATTTGAAGTATCGAGATTTATATACAAAGCCTACATTCCCTTATCATTTTTCAAGATACCTACAGTTCAGAAATAGATTAAAATCATAAAATAATCTACCTTGGCGGGGTCGTCAGCAAACGAAGACAGGCCAGGTTTGGACTGCTCGAAGTATTCTTCTACTAAATCTAAGTTGGCCAGCCCGAACACTGGAAACATAAAATGAAACATATGAATACGTGTGGCCTTCGAACAGACATAGCTTGATCACTTTTCAACCCAAGAAAATTGTGAATTCGAATACCACACACGATTCACCAGTCTAAATTCTGTAGATGAATTGTCAATCTGAAAGATATATTTGCAGTTTTTTTGTGGCCTCCAATCCATCCAATGGCCTCAAAGGTCTAATAATAATCACAGTCCAATCGTAGGTGCTTGGTGGTAGCGTAGCGAGTAGTGATCATGCATTCTAATTGTTTTACAAAGCAATTAGACGTGTTGTATAGAACAATATACATAGTTACATGGATTCCCGAAAAGTTAGTCGCTACAGCAACCAATGTTTCCCGTATTTTTTTTATTAACCTTCATGTACTGTCCCACTCCTGGGCAAAGGTCTCCCCCAACTCCCTCCATACGTCCCGGTCGATGGCTTCCTGACGCCATCGGGTCTTACCACGCCCTTGCGTTTCCCACTGTGTCACGATCCCAGACCAGCGAAATTATTATAAAAAACAAATAAAACTCACTAGTAAACGGCACCCGAAACTTGTATGCGAGCACCCTGGAGCCCGAGGAGCCTGCGTCGATGATGACGGCGTGGTGGTACACGCTCTCGTAGCCCAGGGACTTGGCCACGCTATCCAGCCACTGCGACTGGCCCGCGAATAAACCTGCAGGAAACAACGTTTCATACAAATATGGACCAATGTCTGATTATTATTTTATTTATTTAATTAGCAATTCAAGAGCGAGGCTCTTGTCTGTTCTGCCCTTGCCGGGACGAAGAACATCGTGGTAGGTTTTAGTCGGTAGTGGAGTCTCATTAGCTCCGAGCTCGACCTCCATACTGCGCAGTCTGGGATACCTATTAGGTTTCCCGCGTGCATTCGGAATGCAATACATATAACATATACTCGGAGTTAGCATTTGTCACTTTTATACGAAGACGTGATGGGACCTTATACTATCTACTTCACACGTCGACGAAGCGTGATAGACAGCAAAGTAAGTAATAAATAAAACAATAAACCAGCTACTACACTAACTACTTCCACCTTTTACAGGTTTTACAATATTTTATATGCAATTTTTGGAGACTCGAGTCTTTATGCATAATAATGCTCTTGTAATGTAAATAAATAATGTATTCAAGGTAATCATAGCATCGTACTCAATAACAAGATAAAATTAATTATAACAACCGAACAGAGTTTATTTAATACAAAATTAAAACGTTCACAACCTCGTGGCAGATAATCTTACGGGATTATCGATATTGTGCAACACCCAACAGTGCATGCGGCCGGTGTTGGGATGGGTGACCGGAAACTGGCACAATTATTGACAGGCCGTGAGTGGGTACAACTAAACCTTTTTAAAACTTATATGTATATATATGTCGCAGCGATCTGGTTGAATCTGCTATTCGATTGAATCACTAGCGCGTTCACATAATGACATTTAATTTATTTATTTATTTAGTCGTATGGCATCAGAGTTTGGGTAAACAGAAGCACTTTCTCTATAGGTTAATATCTATCAGCCACTTTTTGGCCTTGTCAGTAAGGACTTTCATTTAACGACTTCACGAGTTGTCCTTTAGTAATTCAATTAAATTTCGTCATTATATGAACGCGCTAGTCATTCAGTCGAATAGCAGATCCAACCAGATGCCTGCGACATATAAGGCTCAATCCCAACTGAGTCATGGAGTAATCAATTCAAAAACGGTTTATATATGAACTCGCGACGGTGTAATATATCTCGAAAAAAAAAACACATTAAGTACCTACCTGCTATAAAAACATAATAAAGTCTCACAGGGAACAAGATTACTGGTTTCATATCTAATAATTTTGTAAAACTTTTGATTTTACTAAATTCTCAGAAGCTAACAAAGAAATTGAGTAAAACAAATCAATTACCAACAAAAAAACATTATTTACAAAACAGTATGTGCGAATAACTATTTTTTTAATCAGTATAAAGTATGAAACTGTAAAAAACTACAAGATATTCTAAGACGGGAGCTCTTAGATCGACAGATTAACTTGAACTAAAACTGGATGCATACTCGATAGATACAATATCTCAAGTTCCCGGGACCCGTTTGAGATCTACTGGTGTGGATATGGAGATTACATATTTTATCTCTTTCTTTCACGCTCCATTGATAAAGAGAGAGAGGGATGAAGCGATAATAAGTTGATAAGCAAGGTCGGTCGAAGACCCGTGGAGACACTTCTATATAGACAAGTATTGTGTGTAATCATCATCGGAGCAAATTCGAATTACGAAAAATCTAGACAATTTAGTCTGTTTTGAGTCGTATTCCCTCATGGCTGAGGGTCGTGACTCCCCCACAGAATTAATTCGTTAGGGGAGTTTTCTTGGGCATGTACATCGCGGAAGACGAAGAGAATTTAGTAAACATTACTAGAATCATCCACATATTCCACATCTTTTGTGTTATTATTATTTAAGCTACTATTGAATGCATATTATAATAGCGGCTTTACAAAAAAATCATAATATTTATGATGTTGCTGATTAATGATTATATGATTGTAAAATGAAGAGGAACTGTATATTAAGTGATATTTTACAATTTGCGTGTTTTAAGCGCATACAGCGCCATCTAGTAACATATAAGTGCAATAATGTGTTGGTTTGTTTCTTCCGCATTCAGGCCACAACCGGAGCAACGCATCCTCGTGATTTTTTGTATAAAATATAATATAGGATCCTGGGCGCAACCTAGGAGACATTTTATTCCGTAAGAACGCGAACGAAGCCGCGGACAACAATTAGTTTCTAATAAAAATAGTGATGATGATAATACATAGTTGAATGTGTTTTATTAATTACGACTCGAGCAATTTTATTACGAATGTGCGATTCACAATATTAAATTAATTTTAGTAGCAAATGTTGCCAAGCACGCTGGATTGTGGCCCCTCTATTATGTGGGGGTTAATTTAGCACCAGAAAATCGCTCATTACTGAACAATGACGTTTTTTAGCATACAATTAGGTATCATTTGACATGATTTTTATAATAAAACTAGACACTGTAAACTTGACAAATTTTATTAAAGCTAAATGCAGCATATGCTATGATATAAGTACCTATATGTTGCAACTTTACAGTATTCATAGATTCTTTAACTTTATTATGCACTACTGGACGCCCGCGGCTTCGCTTGCTATATTTCTGGATAATAATTAGCCTATGACACTCCTAAGACCTCATACTACCTACGTACTAAATATCATAATGATCCGTTCAGCCGTTTTTGCGTGATGAGAGTTTAAATGAACAGACAAACAAACAACATTAATTCTAGACATTGTTGGAACGTGTTCTGCTATCAATTCAAAATATCTCCTAACATTTTTTTTATTATCTTTAATGTTTAAACTTGCGACCCTCTTTAGGTTTATTATATGAAGAAAGATTTATGTTTTCCCCACTCACCACCCTTCAAACCGCTATTATACTTGATATCAGGCAGCGCACCCAAAAACATAAAGAAAAACACAAAAGCAACATAGATATAAGCAATCATGTGCTGACATTTTGTTCTCAATGAAAACAATTTAAAAATACACCTCCCATACATATCTGTTCAAACCAAAACTAGCGAAAGCAGAAATAATCCTCAAACTCGACTGTTAAATTAAAACTAGATATTTCTTTTGAAAATTCAATTACTTGTTCATTTCCACTCAATTGTGAACTCTATTATTTCAACTATAAGGACCGTTTCAGCTTGTGGGTGTTTATCTTACGTCGTAAAATTACCATACAGTTTGTATATGTTTCATGTTTTTTTGTTCCTAACTGTACTCAGCCAGCACACTTAACTGTCACTGTATCAATCTTCTTCTTATCAACTGAGAGTGGCCAACTCTGGTGTCGAGAGTATATCAATCCACCTTAAGGGCCTTTGACATGGCTTAACGACTGCCATACTATAATAAACAGCCGGGACCTACAATTTAACGTGTCATCCGACCCACGGAAGCACCCAAAATGGAATGCCCCTTTTGCAAAAATCATTTTGAAATTGGGCTGCCATTCAGACGCCGCCATCTTGGATTTTCCATCACAAACGAGACCGCAGTTTTCCATATCTAATTTTAAAGGAGACATATTATGTTGTCGTATAAGTGTATCTATGATAATAATTAATAATGTATTTTGATAATCTAATCAGGTTATTAAATAGTTCCATAATGTAATGAGATCTATACAGATGATAGTGAAAACCTTCATATTTTTATTATTGATATTAGATTAAAATGATTTTAACACCTTTTTGGGGATTCATAGCAATTAAAACCAAAAATCAAGCCAATTTGTGAATGATTATAAATAAATTACAATAATAATATATATTTAAACATTATATATATATATATATATATATTTATACATTTAAACAACTCACGAATACTTCATCAAAAGTCTCTTATCACATACTTATAGACATACTTGTAAAATTAGTTATCAATTTAAGTGGGCAAATAACATAATAATGTATATAGAAATTACTGTTTGATGTCCACAGTTTTTGCCCATGCTGTGTCGGGATAGAAAGTAGCACTTATGGAGACTTCATAGCTGATACATTGGTGCATTAAAGTCGAAAAGAAGAAAGAAGTAACTAACCAAGAAACTTGCATTGTTTTTATTTTTTACTGATACAATTTTTAGGTGTACAGACAGGTAGATAAAGGGGCTAAAGATGTAGATTTATATAAATATATATAGCCTAGGTATAATATTAGTGGAATGAGCAGATCTCTTTAATACAAAAATTACAATATTTTATATACATATTTGGAAATTCAAGAAGAATACATATTCAAGTCCAAGAAGAATTTGGGAAACAATGCTATGCACAATTTTAGCTAATCCAGAGTGGTTACAAAAGAAAACACATTCCTTCACAGCAGGATGTTATAAATTCATTGGCAGTTGACACAGACAAGACTTTTAAAAATGTAATTCAGTTTTCAATTGATGGTCACACTACCATTTCTAGTTTTTAAGTTGAGAACAGTTTTGATTTTTCTCTTCTCTAAAAAATACATTTCAATTAAGCAACTTGCTATTCTACCATTAATATTTTTAGAAGTTAAGAGATTAATGTATCCTAAAGTTTTTCAGATGTCATGTATTATAATTTGTATTTATCATATTATTCATATGTATTACTATTATATTTGTAAAGTAAGTATTTAAAAAAATTATAGTTCATAGTAATTTATTCATAAACAGAGTTTACATGTCAAAATCGAAAATAATATTCATATACCACATAAGTAGTATGTATGACATGTATGTATACACTCAAGTAACTACATAATAATATGTTAATATATAATAATAATCAATTACACATTAAATCATTTTCTTTGAATTCTGCCATCAACTTTTAAGAACATTTCATATGAGTAGAAGGTCTGCTTGAGAAGCCAATCTTTTAGTCTATGTTTGAAGCTGGTAATGCTTATTGTACTTGTCACACAGTCTGACAGTCTGTAGGTAACTAAGCAAATGTTTATTTGCAGTTCTTATCACACCATTACCATAATTAAAATTATGGTGGTTTTCAATCAGACATACAACTACCTACCTACTCAATCAAAACCAATAATTATTAATTTACCATTATTATAATTAAGTTAATAACAATATGTGGTAAATAAAACTATCTATGTGATATTCATAAGTAATACAATTTTAATTTCATCAGCATTATATCGGCCGGTGTCCACCCAATGCTGAGTATAAGCCTCCTCTATTGTATGCCTGAACTAAAAATAAACCTTATATATGAATGGTAAGATTCTCAAATAATACAACTTACTTATTAATGAGACTTTTAAAACAAGGTTGAAATGTATAATGAGTAATTTAATATTTTTTCATTGGATCTAAATCTCTAATCTCTAAACAACATTCTTGATACTGCATTTGAAAATAAATATTGAGCTATAATTTTTACTTCAAGAATATATACATGCGTACAGATTAGGTACATACATATGAGAGGTCAAATTATTGAGTGATTTCTAGTCATCTTAAGGCCCTCAGAAATGGCTTAAAAACTAATATCTGCTATGAACATGAAAAAAAAAATTGCAAAAAGAAATTAAGTACGAACATAGTTATACCGCTTTATATAGCTATGCTGATAAGTACTAAGACCAAGAACTTAACACATCATCCGAAACACAGAAGCTTCCAAATAAATCTATTTAGATACCTATGTGTTTCGTTCAATGTATCAATTTGTTTTATTATACTTATGTGTGGTAAATCAGGACCTCAACCGGTTTCGGGGTGCCTGGCATGAGGAAGCCTTCGACCGGGACTCATGCAGGGAGTTGAGGGAGACCTTTGCCAAGGAGTGGGACAGTATGGGTTAATAAACTAAACTTACCTAAGAAGTATGTGAGAAATAGTCCAGCTATTACAATAAATATAAATATCTTCTTTAACTTCCTCGGGTGCTTGATTGTAGGTCTGACTCTCGAGCTTCCCTGCGAGGATGATGTCTCATCTTTTAACTGGAACAAAATTTAGTAATAAGTTAAGATTATAATGTTAATTAAAATTTTATTTATCATACAGATATATGTATATTATATTTATGTTATTAAGAATATAATTATATAACAATTATAATTAAGTACTATTTTAATCAATAAGTAATTAAATAAATTGAAACTAATTTAAAATAAAAATGTATCATATTATATAATTTTTATATCTCTATTCCATAGATCTAGTGTTTCTTAGTACACCATCACATCTGTGATAAATGAAAATAAATAACTATTAAAATCCTACACACTAGTCTAAAGTGAAATATGAATAATAATAATATGAGTAATGAACCCTGAACATCACAGTGAAAGAGAACCACTTTCTGTTGAGCAAGTGTGTTACTTTGTAGGCCACAATATTACTTTACATCAACAGTATTGTGGCAAACAACACCTTATTACCTTTTCATATTTTTTATAAAGAAATGTTATAAAATTTATATTACTATTTATTACATATTAATGAGGTACAAATAATATTAGATATAAATATCAATTGAAAGGCTGTACCTACAGCCTTTCTAAATATTGACATCACAAAATAATGAGACTTTACCTTAACACTTAGCAGATTTGCTAACTAACATGCATGTAAAATAAGTTAATGAATGCATATAAATACAAATACATATAATGATAGGTACATCATGTGTGTCAAATATGAAAACAAAAGCACATAGAGTAAATAACAGTAACACTTGTGACCTACACATACAGTACATACATAAGTACATTCATTTAATAAACTTCATTTTATGAAATGATAATTTATTTTATTTGTAGGTTTATTTATAGATTTAGATGTAGCACCTACTGTGTTTTTGTAATATTATACTCAGGTAGAAAGTGCACTAAAGAACTCTTGGGACGAAATAAATAACTTTGAATTTCATACACTAATAATTCTTATAATATCATATTTGTATTTTTTGTTTTGCCTTACCTCTAAATACCTGTAGGTACTAAATTTGCCCATGGCGATATTTCAATTATTAAACATCACAAACTAATTATGCGCCTATTACTAAACATAATACTGCTGATGTATTCTTTAACTATTTTAAACGTATCACATTATCACAACAAAGCACAACACAAAAGAAAAAGTCGGCGAAAATTGTAAAAGACAGACACTTCGGCCACTCGGCAACGGCATGATAGCACTTGAGTCTCGCGCCAGACTTGAGTGGAGCCACGAATTGCGCCGATCGCGCCCGACTATAGCCGAGCGCATCGAGTTGGACCCGCAATGGTTGATACGAGCGATAGCGGCGGAGCTGTTAAAATTGATGTTAATTGTTTAAAACAACGATTAAATGAATTGATTATAAATTTTAATTATTAAATGGTTCGCGCGTAATAAATAAATACAATATTATTGGTAACAATTATTATTTGTTCTTGTGTAATATTTGCTGACCAATAGTTTATTATTTAATTGAAACTAAAACCACTTGGAATTGATTTTATTGATTTTTGGACGGGTCCGCGCGTTCAATCAAAATCGCTCGCGCTGACCGTTGCACTTGCGATTGATTTGTATAATCGTTTCCACACCACTCTAAGAAGTCGATAATATTGGTGCGTTTTTTATAGTGGTATCCTCGATAGGCCTACATCCACTACTACTACACTCTCTGAAACTATACAAATAACAACATTAATTATTTTGGTATTTTCGTAGCCACAAATCTTCTTAAGGAGGATTAAACACCACAAAGGATTTAACACCTGTGCGCAGGTGTTAAATCCTTTGTTGTTGAATGTTGAATGTTTATTATTGTTTCATATTGTTTGATTAATTAGTTTTATTAATATTTTTAGTTAATTCAGTTAAGTATATTTTTTGTAAGGTTGTATATATTTTCTAGTTTATATAGTTGTTGATTTAATGTATTTTTAAGTTTATTATAAGGTTTAGTTTTTAATTAGTTACGATTACTGCTCTGTGTCATGTAAGTTGTTTTGAATAAAAGATACAAGTTTTAATATTGTTATTTGTATAGTTTCAGAGAGTGTAGTACTAGTAGATGTAGGCCTATCGGGGATACCACTATAAAAAAAACGCGCCAATATTATCTACTTCATAGAGTGGTGTGGAAACGATAATACAAATCATTAAAATCGATTGCAAGTGCGACGGGAACCGCGCGAACCATTTTGATCGAACGCGCGGACCGGTCCGAAAATCAATAAACCAATTCCAAGTGGTTTCTAGTTTTAATAAAATAATAAACTGTTTGTCAGCAAATATTACACAAGAACAAATAATAATTGTTAACGAGTTATTTATTATCTTATTAACATTCATAATCAATTCATTTAATCATTGTTTTGAACAATAACATCAATTTTGACAGCTCCGCCGTTTCGCTCGCATCAACCATCGCGGAGCCAACTCGATGCGCTCGGCTATTAGTCGGGCGCGTTCGGCGCTATTCGTGGCTCCACTCAAGTCTGTCGCGAGACTCAAGTCATGATAGCCCTACATATTTGAAATTGGCCATAATAGAATAATGCTGCCATACTAAGCAAATAAAAACGGCCAATATTTTGAGCTTTTTCAGTACATAACATACATAATATTATATTATTATCTCAACAAAATCATCTCAAATACTTATAAATTTTTAGTATGTACCCAAACTGAAGAACTCGGTATACGTTTGCTAGTGCTAAAGCCACCGACACGGTGTAGTTACCTACATAACGGATGAGCTGACCATAGCAAATGACAAAGTGGTGCAGCTTTCGTGATTCAGCAGGGTGTATCACAATGACTCGGATATGATCCGATCCGCTCGTAGTAGAAATGGTATGAATAATGATATGTAAAAATAAATTAATAAATAAAATGTAAACCGGATTTTACATCTTGAAAAAAAAAACTAAAACTTATCACTGACGGAAACAAATCTACTAGCTTTTGGCTCAGGGAAAGTTTCCGAATTTTCTGTCGTAAAAATTTGTTAAAGTTAATTGATTTCTGTCTCAATCGACTCGGATACTACTGATAATTCGTTATAATAATATATCACCGTTATCATCTTGTTGAAATACCATAAATAGCAAATATGTAAATACTATGGCAGCCCTTCGCTATATTTGTAATGACAGTGACACTTGTAATTTTTTGACAAATGACAACTAGTAATTCGCCATAGTGGACAGTGGTGGCTGCGAAGTAACTTTTTAGTTTTTAGTCGATTAACATACAAAATTAAGGTATAAATAAGAACCTGCATAATACAAATATTTATTACAAATTCAGTACATAAAACAATGTGTAAAAATTTTATGTCACCTAATTTACTCACTAAAAAAATAAAATTGGTTAGTATCCAGTTTTATTACACTTTGCCAAGTTGTTGATAATGCGCTTCAACTGTTCTGCACAATATTTCGTGTTTAATTGGTATAACTGTAATCTATATACTAATTGGTAAGTTCTAATATAATTTTTATTTAAGTAATTTTTACTAAGCGCAGAATAAACTTAACCTATAAATAGATTTAAATTTACTATTATTTATCACAATTTGATTGTGGATATTAGATTTATTGTTACATTTGGTTTAGAATAGAAATTTATTCTTAAAGGATAAACTTACCTTTCTTTGGCGTACGTTCATTTTTCAAAATTAACACTAAACTTCGTTAGTAAATATTGTTCCAAAAATCACGACACGGAAGTACAAAAACACAGAGTTTGTCTATTCAAGTATTCATGGAACAGTTTTAACCTTCAAATCAAATCACTAGGTAGGTAGGTAGGTAATCACTTTTTATCACTATACTATATTATGTCGCGACAGATAATCTAATATGAGGAAGACGAGTATACATCACAATGTTCTGTATTATACTAAATGATAACTAGATACAGCGAATTATTAAATTGCCTCGTAACTACCAGACTGCAAACCGACTCCTCGATTACGCCACCGATGATAATGACGACTTGAATGACTTTGCGATATTAAAATAAGATCCTTTATGCTTACGAGTTTAGTTATGGAACCTAGTTAACTAGTTTTCTAACTACCTAGCTTACATTGATTAAATACTCATTAGAACGTTATACGTGTTCCAAGAAAATATTACAAAAGAAAAGTTAGTACTTACCTACTAAATATGTTGGTTGGTTGTCATGCTCAAACTACTGAATCAAATTGTATGAAATTCGGCCTGGACAGATAAATAAATAGTAGGTCTTGCTTGTCCACCTTAGAACTAATTGCAGTTGTAAGGAAGACTGTGCTTACCTCATTAAATATGAGTTTAGTTAATTAAAGTATTAAATAAATTAGAATACCTACTTTATCTTAATTGCCTTGATGAGGTTTACTTAACTGTGGCTGTTTCGGTTCATTGACTTTATTGAGAAAATGAAATAATAGTTATGTTTTTATGTTAAAATGCCTAGTTGTATTATGTTTCATTAAATAGGTACCTACCTAACATAAAATTGATGATTTTTTAATGAAAAATGTTGATTTCCAAAAAAAAGTTAAAGTTTTATATAAAATAGATATTAGGTAGGTACCTATGTTAAATTTGTTAAAATAATAATAAGATATAGGTAAGTAAAATAAAGTAGGCTATTAGATGTAAGCAAAATTTGTGAAGACACTAGCTAGCATAGCCATTGTCTCTTACTACACCCCAATACCTTATGGAACATGTATATTTTTTTTAATTGTATGAGTGCAAACAATCAAAGGAGTGCAAGTATGAATAAATAAATAACTTCTAAATCAAATGAAACAACTTGTTGTTTGTCAACATTTAGGTCGTGGTTAATGAAGTAGCTGATATGATGTAGAGTTCAAGCAAGTTAACTCTGCGCGCGGATAAAATTGGAACTAAAATGTTCTGATTGCAATTTGATCAGAGGCCAATTCTTGGCATAAGTACTGCTGCCAGTCGCGCGCAAAGTTATGTTGTACGGACTCTACCTACGGACCTACAATTTAATGTGACATACAAACCGCAGAAACATTCTGTTTTGTTTGAATGCGCACTTTACCTAGGTAGTCAAAGACCAGCCCAGGTGTATATTTTTTTTTTGCAATAAATATAATATGTTCTCATACAAATTATTTTTGTCATTTCAGAAATATGGCTGACGTTTTAGAAAAGCTCAAGTTCTATGGTGTTGGCAGGCGAAAATTGGATGATGAAATATTTAAAATCAATGAGAGACCACCACCCAGACTCGGCGTATACGATATGGATGATGAAACTCTTTGTCACGATATGTAAGTGTTGAGAAACATATTTTAGATAGGTACACACAATCTTACTCCTTACTCTCTGAAAATAATGTCGCGCCGCGACGATTCTCGAAGGTTCACGTTACTACCGGCCTACCTGCGCGTACACATAAACAAGTTGTTTACCTCATTTTTAATTGCGTTCCAGAGATTTCGACCCCTCATTTTAGGTGTAACACAAAAGAAACTAATTTGCATAACAATGATTTTATAACCTTGTTTACATCAAGCGCTCACCTACCTAATTTGCATGACAAAAGATTTATGGTTCTGTTTTGATCCAAGTAATACAAAAGGATTCGAGAAGTTTCGTGCCGATATATAAACAGGCGCTGCTCGGGCCGGGGGACAGTTTCAATCAAGCGATCGAGGCGAACAGTCAAGCGATACCACAGCGATAGTACGTGTGTGAAAGTTCATAGTGAAGTACTGTGAAGTAAACGTGTGTGTTTAGTGTTTTACGTAGTCTCTACGTACAAGTGTGTGACAATATCGTCGAATTAAAGGCAATAAATTAAGGCATTGTGTTTTTCCTTAAAAACAGCCCCCTATCCCGTAACATTTGGTGTCAGAAGTGGGATTAGGAAGCAAAATGCCTCTCTTGCCTTTGGATGACGACTCGGTACGCACCAGGAACCAACGCCGGGAAGAAGCTCGTCGGACAGAGACAGAGGAGCAGGCACGCCGCCGCGAGAGCATGGACAGCAGGCGTGATCTGCCTGCCGAAGAGATGGGTGAGCCTTCGTCAGAGAGCGCAACTGAGACTTCGGCTGCCCGCCCTGCTGCATCTGCCCCCGTGGACTTGTCGATACTGATGAGCATGATGCAAGAACAAGCAAGACGCCAAGAAGAACAAGCGAAACGCCAAGAAGAACAAGCGAAACGCCAAGAGAGCATGCTGCAGTCGATTCGGGCGGAACAAGCTCAGCAGCAAGAAGAACAATCGAGACACTTAGAAGAAATACAGGAGCTGCTGGGAAAGGACCTGAAAAAGATAAACCTGAAGTTGGACCAACACGAAGAGAGGTTGAACGAGACAGAGCTGCAGATTGCTAACGTTCAACGGTCCCTTCAGGTAATTAAGACTGAAAAGGGATCAATCATTGCTGCTGCTCCAGTCTCAGCGTCCAGCGGCTTCAAGATCACACCATTCGACGGGATGTCGTCTTGGGCCGCTTACAAGATACAATTCGACGCCATAGTGAGAGCCAACGGCTGGAACAAAGAGCAAGCAATGACTGCCCTTACAGTGGGTCTTCGTGACCAGGCCTTGTCAGTTCTGGAAGCTCTGGGCAAAGACGTCACCTATGACACTCTTCTGGAGGCGCTGGAACGTCGTTATGGTGATGCGCACCTGGAACACGTATACCGTGCTCAACTGAAGGATCGCGTACAACGGCGCGAAGAGACCTTGCAGGAGTGGGCTCTGGAGGTTGAGAAGATGGTGCGCAAGGCATACCAGTCCGCGCCGGAGCTGGTGGATATACTTCTGGTACAGGAGTTTATCAGTGGTATTCGAGATCCAGAAGTGAAATCTATCGTGACACTTGGGCACCACCAGACCTTGAAGAATGCCCTGGTACATGCGCTGGAGGTGGAGGCCGTACGAAAGAACCATCGCATTGAGCACATCCGGGAATTGAATGTGACAACGCCGACGTACTACAATCGAGGAACTCCCAGGTGCTCGCCGACGTACTACAATAGAGGAGCTCCCAAATGTTACCATTGCCACGTTAGGGGACATTTGAGCCGCAATTGCCCCAAGTCGAATCGAACTCCAGATGTACGGATGGAGCGTGATGGATCGTGGCGTAAACCAGTAACAGAGGAACGAGTGAGCACCAGGACTGTGGAGCAAGGGCTGGCTGGTTCTGAAAAAGCCACGAAGGTCTGGGTTACATCGAGGTCGCAAGCGAAGGTCGGAAATGCGGACGCCGTTGCGAGGAGACCGTCTGAGGAAGATCGACCCTATGAGGAGGAGACCAAGGAGACCATACCAATTAAAATGCTGAAGACAGACCTCAGCGACAAATGGAAGGAGACGATCCAGGCAGCGCAGCAAAAGGACGCCGACATCAAACCAATTCTAAACTGGATGGAATCCGGAGCCACTAAACCGACATGGAGTGACGTTGCTGGAATGAGCGTAGTGACAAAGGGTTTATGGACACAATGGAACAGTCTCGTCATTCACGAAGATGTATTGTGCCGAAAATGGGAAAACGCTCATGGAAATCACTGCCATCTACAAATGATTGTTCCTAAAGTGAAGGTACCTGATGTACTGCGACTTTACCATGGAGGATACTCAGGAGGACATCTTGGGGTGAAAAGGACCCTGTTGAAAATACGAGAACGATTTTACTGGATCAACTGCAGAGACGACGTGGAAAAATGGGTTAAAAAATGTACCAGTTGTGCGTCAGTGAAAGGCTCGCATATTCGGAGCAAGATGAATGACATCAATGAACACATTCGAGACTCTGGCCGACAATCGTCTGAGAAAATGAAAAGTCGTTACGACCGAACGCCAAACAACCCTGGATTTTCTGAAGGATCCTTAGTGTGGCTACACAATCCCGTTTGCAGCAAGGGCAAGTTACCGAAATTGCAATCTAAATGGGATGGACCTAAGATCGTTCACGTGGACCGGCTGGCGAGATACCATGGAGACAATGGTGCTCGGGACGAGCACGTCTAAGGAGGGGGTAGTGTCGCGCCGCGACGATTCTCGAAGGTTCACGTTACTACCGGCCTACCTGCGCGTACACATAAACAAGTTGTTTACCTCATTTTTAATTGCGTTCCAGAGATTTCGACCCCTCATTTTAGGTGTAACACAAAAGAAACTAATTTGCATAACAATGATTTTATAACCTTGTTTACATCAAGCGCTCACCTACCTAATTTGCATGACAAAAGATTTATGGTTCTGTTTTGATCCAAGTAATACAAAAGGATTCGAGAAGTTTCGTGCCGATATATAAACAGGCGCTGCTCGGGCCGGGGGACAGTTTCAATCAAGCGATCGAGGCGAACAGTCAAGCGATACCACAGCGATAGTACGTGTGTGAAAGTTCATAGTGAAGTACTGTGAAGTAAACGTGTGTGTTTAGTGTTTTACGTAGTCTCTACGTACAAGTGTGTGACAATATCGTCGAATTAAAGGCAATAAATTAAGGCATTGTGTTTTTCCTTAAAAACAGCCCCCTATCCCGTAACAATAACATAAATTACAAATTAATATCTACATTACGTAAGAAACTAATGAATCATATAATATAAAGGTATTATGATTTGACTCTTCAAGGTCTAGTTCTTATAGTCGGTTCGAGGAAAAATAATGTTTTACTAGTAAGAAAATATTTAGTATTTCTTTGCCCATGTTATTAAGGTACAAAAGGACTGAGGACCAAACAAACCAATTTACTCATTTTCATCTTAACTCAGTACAATGTTATGATTAGAGATCTGCAGAATTATGCTACTTATCAGATTTTCTAAGTAATGTTAACGAATCATTATTTTTCAGAGTGAAAATAAAATGCAATGTTCCTGGATGCATTTTGTATGCTGAATCTTTACTGGAGTTCGAAGCACATTATAACTCATCGCACAGATACTCATGTGCGCAATGCAAGAAAATATTACCATCACCACATTTCCTGGATTTACATCTACAAGAGAACCATGATTCATTCTTCGCCGTAATGGCTCTAAAAAAACCATCGGTAAGATAGAATAGACTCTAAATATTACAATATTATAAAATAATACTACACATGAAGGTAGGTATTTAATTAAACAACTCGTTATATCAGCAGCGTGTGAATTTCATATTTGCAAATTCATCTCAAGCATAACAGAAACAATAAATTTAGGTTTTATGATTTAAAAGGCTTCTTGGTGGGAATATTTTTAGAATGTTTCCAATGACAGATAGATAGTCAATGAACACTTGACACGTTTTGTCTTAACTCATAACTTTGAAATAATAACATAATATATATGATTAGGTATTGATTACCTATTTAAGAACAGTTCAGTATGCAAAGTTATCTCATTATATTGAATAATCAGTAATCATAATGACTTAGTAAAACTATTATGATGTAAAACCATTAACGCAAAAAACTTATCTGTAGATAACAGTTCTTAGGAAAATATTTCTTGATTTCAGTATTGCTGTTACATAGAAGATTGCAAGGACAAGTTTACTACAGCAGAGGAGAGGCATGATCATGCTACCAAAGTACACAAACTACCAAAAGATTTCAGATTCGAACAAAAAGCAAAAAGTAGAAAAAAGAACAATGATAATGCTAAGTCAAAAATGGATGTTGATCATGTGACTGATTCGAAGAAAACCAATAAAGTAATATTCTCTAATAGCAAGCAAAAAACATTCCCTAAATACATTGGAAAAAAGTTCACAAAAACTGATAGTAGTGAAATGAAAATGAAAAGTGATGTTGAAATGGATATTACTGTACGTGAATTAAAACAAAGCTTGCCAAATTAAAAAACAGTATTTTAATTGTCAACTATTTTATTTTAACATTTCTTACGAAACTTGAGTATGCTGAAAACATTAATTTATAGATTTTTATATACTTGGCAGGTATCCAAGCATTAACATTTAAGAAGACGGTTCTTTATCAAACTTTAAAATCATATACATTGAAGCGAATTATACACACAATAGAAATTAAGAGCTATTCGAACAATGACTCATATACTATACATACAGCTTACACTTAAATATGTAATTATAAATTGTTAAATTAAATCAACATAAACTTATCACAAAACCAACTACACAAATACATGGACATTTTTCACATGTTCATCATCAACAGCTAGTTAGTTCAATAAATATTTTTTTTTAATCTTGTGTGGGATTATTTAGTAGTATTTACTTGGCCTTGCCTTGAGCAGCTACAGCGGCCATCGCTTTCTTGACGGTTTCCTCGTCACCAAGGAATACCATTGAGTCGACTGGCTTCATGTTTTCATCCAGCTCGTACACAAATGGGATACCGGTCGGGAGATTCAGCTCCATGATTGCAGCATCGCTGAGATCTAGAAATATTAAAACATTGAATTGAACATGATATAATAATTAGTTAAAATGTTTTATTTGGAACAGATTGCTCATTCTATCGTCTTCCATTTCATCAAGTTGTTTTAAAAGTGTTGTTATAAATAAATTCTTTATCGTCAGACACATAATCTATAAAATACAGACAAATTAAACACACTAGCTTAATACACACAATAAACTAGAAATATATACCACGGCTCTTTGCCCAGACCGAATAAAATATTAATAAATAAATTATATAGTGTCACAAAAAGTAGAATATAAAGTATGTATGGTGTAACAAATAAAATCATGTTATTATTTAACAATTGTCTGTATGTGAAAGGTAATGGAGGTCATGCAAAATTCTAAGAGTGTAGTTACTGATGTTTGTATGCATACAAATTTGTCTACAGATTTCTCCGAAACTATAGTTAAGTACATCATTTATCTAATTATTTATAAAATTAAATTAGCAATAGCATATGCTAGTAGACAGTGTTAGATAACTTAAGAGTAACTATTATTAATTGATAACATACCATCTAAATGCTTAACAATGCCGCGAAGGCTGTTGCCGTGGGCAGCGATAATAATACGTTTGCCCTCCTTAATCTGAAAAAAAGAATGAAAAACTTTAATTTACAAAATATTGTGTAACCACCAAACCAGTAAAGCATATTATTAATTAACCTAATATCCTGAACTGAAATAGGTAGGGAGATTAGGAAGTCTAAATTACTCACTGGTCTTGAGAAATCATGTGATTAAATAGATTGATTACCAAAACCAAAATAAATGTACCTACAGTACTTACTCATTATGATTTTAATTATTATCTATGTAATAATAATTTGATGCTTGAGGGTTGTTATCTATCAAGTTTATTGATGCACTGTATACATATAAAATGTAAGTGGAAGATATAGGGCCTCTTTCACCATCTTCAAGTAAAGTCCCAAGTAAGCTACTTGCCGATTAAAGTGGCAAGTACCGCGCGAACGAATTTCACCATGTCTGAGTAACGCTAACCGCCACGTAAACTAGCCCGTAACTTACTTGCCGCATCATCTGCCCAGTATCCTAGTTACTCGGCAAGTAGGCAGCCATTCATTACGTATTATGTCTCAATTTCTGGAGTCTTGATTTTGTGCGTATCTATTTTTTTTACGACAATATGGATCTAGTAGAGTTTATTGAAGATTAACTAGAAGATATAAATAATGTTTCATATCGTAGACTTCCGAGAATTCATGTTTTATAATACCCGTGTCAATTATTTCACCGACCTGGATGAGATTGAATTTTTTAATAGATTGATCGTCAAAGATAGATTCCGATTATCAAAAAAAGCTCTTGTCTTTGTATTTGATAATCAAAGTTATCAAAATATCTCGTTCTTCAAAGGTATAATTTGCACTCCGTTCCCTCTTCGTTAAGACAATATATTGATTCTTGTTCTTGGCCATTTTAAAAACTTGTTTTGAGTAAATATATATATACGCGTACGCAGTTTCGAATGAAACAATATAGAAAATAAAAATAACACGACTTGAAAGGTATCGCGCACTTTTTTTTAAGGGCCTCTGCGGTACTGCCGCAATTTCGCCAATGTCTATCGCGCACTTCTTTATGTCAAAACTGTGAAATATCTTGTGACGTCTGACATTTCTGACAGTAATGACAGTGACATATGAACGAAAATTCGATCATTTCGTACATTCGTTCTGTTAATCGGCACTTATCTGGTAAGTAGTTATAGGGCGCTTCCGATACGTTGGTGAAATTCGAAAAAGATACTCGGAACTTTTACTTGCCGAGTAGCGCTAACTGGCAAGTAGTAAATCAACACTTTACTTAGAGATGGTGAAAGAAGCCCTTAATCTAACAAACAAGCACTTAAGTATATACTTTAAAAAACTATAATTCGTGGTGTTTGTTGTGTGGAGTTACCTATATTTATAGTGTGTAGTTACCTGAGGAACAATAACATCATTCCAGTAAGGCAGTGTCCTCTCAATAGTAAGTTTGAGACTCTCAAACATGGGGAACTCTTCGGGCTTCGGGTCACCATTGTATCGGGGGTCCTTCACGATGGTCTCATAGTAAGGGTGGTCCTTCTCCATGGCTGGTGGAGGAACATCGAAGCTGCGTCTCCAGATTTGAACCTATAATGATAAACATACTTTGTTTAGATTCAAATCAGTTTTAGGAAGATGAATTGATCAATAGGCAATCTTTCTGTTATAAAATGTATTAAATCCGTTTTTTAGGTTTGTCTTTATTAGAAGTACATAATTTTGTTTCAATTTATTTATATATCTCAGATAGTTTTTTTTTTTACGTGGGTTAGGTTTACGTTTGACTACAGCCTGCCTGATGTTAAGCATTGCTGCAGCCTAGGGTGTAACACATTTACCTAGAAGATACTCGTACCTATTAACTCTAGATTTGAAAACCCCTGGATTGTAGTTCGCAGGAAACACAGCTTCTGGTAAAGTGTTCCAAAGCTTTGCCGTCCATACAATAAACGTTGAGGCAAAGCGCTGTGTTCACGGCACTTCTACCATAAAACGGTGTCTACCTGTGGTTTTTCTGCTTGTTCGGTTATAGAAAGGAGCTGAGGGAATCAATTCATGTAGCTCCTCTGCACACTCTCCGGAATGAATTCGATTATTAATTAATGTAATGATTGATTTATAAATTACTTATTAACTTATGTGTTTCTTACTTGAGCTTCTCCATATTTAGCTGCAGTTTCTGCCTTGTTCAGACCGGTCAGTCCTCCATAGTGTCTCTCGTTCAGCCGCCACGTCTTATTAACCGGGAGATCAGTTTGTCCAATTTCCCCGAGGACGGTGTTAAGAGTGATCTGGGCACGCTTCAGGACAGATGTGTGAGCAATATCAAACTGATAACCATCGCTCTTTAGTGCTTTGCCGGCGGCGGCGGCTTCTTCGCGTCCTGTTTAGACATAAAAATAATTGTTCCATTAATTATTTATAGTATTCCACTGACATAATAAACTAAAATGCTGATGCAAGGAATACTTATATCGTAATATATAATAGTCGTTTTAACAAATTACACTTATCTTTATGAGTTAAAGAGACTTCTTGACTTTATACCACCTAGATAAGTAGGTAAGTAGTTCGTACAGACAACCATGACTTAATTAATGACCTACTGTCCTTTTTACTTTATGATAAATCTTTCTGCAAGTTAGTATATATTATTATTTGATTGCGTATGTACTTTTAGGGTTAAAATACTATTCTTTTGAAAATTAAACTCACCCTTATCGCTGAGGTCAGCATCGTACCAGCCACAAAACAGATTTTTCTGATTCCATTCACTTTCGCCGTGGCGAATCATAACAATTTTGTATTTTCCAGGCATGTTTTAATGCTAATTTCTAGAAATTATCGGCGAATCTAAACTAAAGTTCACAACGTAAATAACCTATTCGACCTTTTCTGTCCTGAAGGTTAAATTAAGATCGATTACACAAGCACAGATAAAAAATGAAAACGGTAGTCGATTATCGACTAATTTAATTTTAGGCTAACATTTAGGTATGTACTTCACTAGCTACTAGTGAAGAGCTTTGTTTGTTTTTATTAAAGCCGAAAGACGAAATGTGATATGGCAATGCCGAAATCGTTTGTTTAATCGAGATCGACATTGAAAGTTATTTTATTTCGATATGTTTGGGGTTTTTAATTCTATTTTATGGAGGTATTCTTAAAAATTCAATATAACGCAAATTAATAAATAAAAAGTGACTTTTTTTGCTTCACCCGATTTGTCAATCGTTTTATATCGGGTATAAACATCTTTCCAGCCAGCCCTATGTTTTGGTTTTCTTTTCTTTTACTTTTCTTTTCAAGGGTCGTGTGATTTATAACCACTAAAAAGAATAAAAAAAAACGAAAGATTAGCGCTAATGTTATATATCCTTATAATCAATGTGAATTAAATTAATATGCAGCACATACTCGTTTTGGGAGTTTGTGTAGGTTAGTTGTAGGTAGGCAATGTGTAAAATGGCACCGCGAAAAAACGACGAAAATACGGCGAAATCAACTCGCAAGCGAGTTACTAAAGTCAAGGCTGAAAAACCGAAACAAAAGAAGCCGGTTGTGATTAAAATTAAACTCCCTCCACGTAAGAACAATTTTATTATTGCAAGTATTTGCAGAGTTAGCATATTTGTTTGATAAAAGACACTCTTGAACTTGCTGACTTGTTGTATTCACTGCTTTTCGCGAATCATACCTTTGCAATATCAGCTTTTAATCCTGTTTAAAATTATGTTTGGTTCTATTTATTTGCAATTTATATTGAACAGTTTGAAGTTAATGTCAACACTAGGTGCATTCTTTTAACTTGGATTAAGTGTATCCAATGTTGTGATCAAGTACTTGCAACTAGGTTTATCTTCTTTGTGTTGTTCATTGAGTAGATAAATATATAAATGGATACAGGTAAGTTAAATCATATTAATGAAAAGACATACCTGTTGTTGTACATATATTGTTAGCAAGACATGAATAATGATAAAATTATATACCAGGACCCAGAGACTGGTCTCTGGTTGCTAGTCAAACTGGAAAATTAATTACTAACTTATTTTATACTTGGAGAGTGTTATCTATCAAAAAAATGTCAAGGCTGCTGTATGTATTACCTTACACCAGCCTTTTTATGCTAAAAACTGATGCATAGTCAAGATTTCTTAGTAAAAATAAGTTCTCTCAACGGGATAAATGAGTTCACATATTACATATTTTATTGTTTGTAGGCAATAATAATGTCACCTCAAAACCTAAGAAGAAGACCAATAAGGAAGATATGTTGGTGCTGGCTAATGAAGGTTAGAAAATAAAGAAAAATGTTTATAGGAATGTATTAAAGTAGAATTTTAATTAAGCCTGATTTAAGAATCTTTACACATGATAACTTTCTAATCAACTCAGTTTGTCTTAGTCAAATAAATCAACGTAAAAAGGTGTTATATATATTTTATTTAAAACAGCATTCTACATGAAGTAATTATTATTAGACCCTGTGCAGTTGCCGGCAACTGACGCCTTGCCTACAGATTGCAGCCAACACTGTTCATACATTTTCTAAGTTGTGCCACTTACTAGGGGTCTATATTGTAGCAAATAGAAGCAGCAACAAGTTGCCTAGTTTTAACCTTGACTAAAAGAAATGCAACCATGATGGAATTATAGCTATAAACACTATTGATTGGAGTAGTAGTATTTTCTAAATATTTTGCAAAATATACCACATGCTTTATAAATTTTCGATGTTCTTCTAGCATTCATTGTTAAAGTACATTTTATTAGTCAGAGTTTTAAACAAACCAAAACTAAATGAAATATTTGAAAATTATTTTTGTATATTGCTTCTAACTTAAATAAAGGTAAATAACCTGCCAGTTGAAATTCATAAGCTCCTTTTTAGAAATTTACACAAATATTTTGTAACATTTCAGTTGCCTTAGCCCAGCTATCCAAGGCTCCAAAAAAAGAGTGTCCTCAGCCGGAAGGCCCCCCCGCTCCTAAGAGCAAGAAGAGGCTTCTCACACAGCACAAAGCTGTAGCCAGCAAGCGTAAAAAGACAGATTCCGTCAAGAGTGCTGGATCCAGCGAATCAGCAGTGCCATCACGTCAGGATGTTACTGTCAAGAAAGAAATACCTGGTAATACCTCACTTTTAAGGTGGATTAGCTCCTTGATAATCCAGCCTAAAAGTGGCTTATGTGAAATGTGTACCTATACAAAATGCCCCAAACGAGATGTTCTTGCAGGTTTTTAACGGCCAATTTGAATTAGAATTAGCCTAAATTGAATTTGTTTTAGAGGAGAGAAGTAGCCTATGTGTTAATTATTAATTCAGGTCCTAACATATTTACATGACAAATTTCATGCAAATTGATTAACTCAACCAAACTGGCCAAGTAATTTTTGTATGAGATGTCAATAAGCCATTATTTAACCTAATCTAAAATATGTTAGAAGGTAACCAGATTTTAGTTTATTTACATATAAATAAATAAATATTCCGGGACACTCACAAACTCCTCTATAGTACATATGTGGGTTGTAGTGTATCATATTCTTTATATTATACATGCACCTGCTTTAATAGGTACACAGAGATCAGATCATCACAAAATATCAAGAATAGAGTTATTAGAGGATTACTGTGTTTTTTAATAGTAGTAGCTAATAGATAGGGTTCTTAAAGTCACATAGGCTAGTTTATATTCCAATACAATGGGGGTGAGGTGGCACCGCGGGCTCCCAATGGGTACATATAATATGCCATACATATTGTTCTTGTAGATCTCCCGCCAATCCAAGAACCTGTCAAGAAGATTGGAAAAAAGACTGGAACAAGTAAAACGAAAAATCAAAAGAAGCCGGCAGCACCTAAGCAAAATGGTTGGTAGATTTATTTAATGCCTAGAACAAAGAGAGATAGGCTGACAAAAAGTACTGAATTTTATTAAGGAGATTATCATATTAATACTGAACTATCCAGGCTTCTACTTAAGTATAAAAAAATAAACTTGAATATCCAACACATCTGAAATAATATAAATTATGTATAATATATCTGATTTGAAACAATTTGTAACAAACTATCTGAACTTCATATTTTAAATTTCAGGTCAAGTTAATACCACTGAGCAGATACCCAAGAAAGTTCTAGCACCCAGGGGGCGCCCAAAACTCAATAGAAACCCACCAACGAAAATCGCCTCCGATGTACTAAAAATTCAAGAACCATGCAAAGAAGTGATATCCTCTATCCAACCAAAGTCAAATCAACAAAAAACATCTGGTATTAAGCGTAGTTCAAGAACTAAGGAGCCTCAAAAACGTTTCCAAATCACAAACACAGCTGGTCCCAAAACCAGTGTCTGTAAAAAAGTGAATTCAAGAAACTCATCCAACTCCAGCGACCGATATTCATGGACCCGTGACATCACATACACTAACAGCACAACAACCTGTTACTCAGTGCAGCCCGATGACTTTGTTCGGATTGACAACAAACTGCCCGTAATCGAAGTAGTACAAATACCCCCAAACAAAGATTTCGATGCAATAATAGAAAGTTCTTCATCATCTTCGAGTTCTTCGAGTTCTTCGAGTTCTTCCAGCTCGTCAGATTCCGAAGATGATATTAGCGCTAAGGAATTGAATCTCAGTGTCTCTACAACCATCACTTCACAGTCAACTAACAGGTTGAAGGGAGACATGCAACAGGGCAATACTGATTTGGAAAATAAACCTGTCGACGTCAATACATTAGCTAACCTACTTAATGATACTTACGAAAAGTGTAATGAGTACGAACAGTTTCTGGGTGAACAGTTTGGTAATTTTAAACCATTATCAGAACATCATACCTCGGAAGCAGTGAGTGATGTGCTGGATTTAGAAATAGAGGCATTGTCGGCGGTTCGGCAGCTGAACAAGAACTTGACGGAAGACATTTTCGCTCGTCCCCTGACCCCCGCGCCCCGCCCCTCTCCCGTAATCCCCGTGCCCCGCCCCGCGCCCCGCCCCTGTCCCGTAACACCCACGCTCCACCCCGCTCCCGCGCCCTCCGCCGCCAGCCCCGCCCCCTCGCCCGCCGCCCCCAGCCCCGCCCCCGCGCCCGCCGCG